>JAVJIF010003624.1:0-116722 GCA_038442645.1 Agave tequilana | reverse complement strand
TTGAAGGATCAAAAGTAAGCAAAACTCCCATGGCAACACTACAAAGCTTGACAAGGATGAACAAGGTAAAAGTGTAGACATAAATTATCCGTAGCATGATTGGTAGCTTGCTTTATTTGACGGCTAGTAGGCCGGATATTATGTTTTCCGTTTGTCTTTGTGCACAGTTTTCAATCTTGTCCTAAAGAATCTCACATAATTGCGGTTAAACGCATAATTAGATACCTTAAGGGCACTATTGAAATGGGTTTTATGGTATCCTAAAACCGGATTATTTGAAATGAAGAGTTTTTTCGGATGCCGACTATGCGGGTTGTAGGGTAGATAGGAAGAGCACAAGTGGAACATGTCAATTCTTAGGTAATTGTCTTGTATCTTGGTCTTCCAAAAAGCAAAATTCGGTAGCCCTATCAACCGCCGAGGCGGAGTATGTTGCTCCGGAGGGTAGCTTGTTGTGCACAAGTTCTTTGGATGAAACATACTCTCCTTGACTATGATTTACACTTTGATCATGTTAAAATATTTTGTGATAATACTAGTACTATTCACATGACAAAGAATGCAAATCAACATAGTAAAACCAAACACATTGACATTAGGTATCACTTTCTTAGAGATCATTATGAGAAGTGATATTGTTATTGAATATGTTTCTACCGATTTTCAACTTGCCGATATTTTTACTAAACCTTTAGATTATGCTAGATTTTCGTTTATTTGTGGTGAGTTAATGTTTGTATTATGGATTCTTAAAATTAAAATTTTGTTTTACCCCTTTTTGATGTATGACAAAAAGGGGAGAATAAGTTTGTTGATATTTGTGAAAATAAGTGTTTAAGTTTAAACTTTCTAAGTTTGATACTATTTGAGTTTCATTTCATGAAGAAAAGAAAGTTTGTGTTTATTTGAGTTTTTGACAAAAACTATTGTGTTTGTTAAATGCTTTATGTATGCTTACATAGCTTTTCATATTCATGATAAATACATAGCATTGTTTGAGGGGGAGCTTTCCAAGCTTTTCCTCCTTTATTTGTTTCAATAACTTATATGTTTTGTCATCATCAAAAAGGGGGAGATTGTTGGCCCAAGGTTACAATCACCCATGATTAGTGTATTTTGATGATTACAAAACATATTAGTTATTTGTACTAATAACATTTGTTGTTTAAGTGTGTTTTTTCAGATTTCTATTCATACTAGAAGTCTTCTCTCACAAATACAAGGTTTTGAACTCAAGTCAACTCCAATTGGGCTCAAGATGCAAAATTGAAGATCAAGTGAAGATAGCCCTTCTTGAAGCATAGCTTTGAAGTCTTTTAGAAGTTTGTAAGTTTAGAATGTTAAAGTTTGAATATAGGAAATTTGGCTCTAGGATTTACACTCACACTTGTTTCATATATTTCCTATGTTTTGAAAACGGTTAATTCCAAGTTTTATGCCTTAGTTTATATATACATGTACCAAAGCTTTATATCTTGAAAATCTTGTTTAAAACATGTGTATAAAACTTTTTTCTGCATAATACTTAACTATATGTATTTTAAACACTTCTCAAAATTTTCCTCCTTCAAAAACCAGTCCAGTTTTTTCAGTTTCAGGCAACATCGGTCGACCGGCCCGGTCGACCGGCGCTGTGTCCTGGACATGCACTGTTTGTGCATGTCTGTCGGTCGACCGGACCGGTCGACCGACTAAGAGCATTCTGCTCTCGGGATATTTTGGTCGACCGGACCGGTCGAACGGAAGAAGGAAACTGTGTTTCCTCCTTTTGGGTCGGTCGACCGACCGGTCGACGGCTCTTTCCAGCAGGGCTGGCGGTCGACCGGACCGGTCGACCGCCAAGCCTGCAACAAGGCAAACGGCTCTTTCCTCTTTGGGCAGTTCTGAAAAATCTTTTCTTTTTCTGCTTTAACAGATTTTTGGAGAGTTGTTGGGAGCTTTTGCAGGTTGAATTAGGTGTAAAGAAATTGTTTTTAACTTATTTTCAACCCTATAAATAGAGGAGAAGTCTCTCTTGCATTTCACTTTGAAAAATCCTCAAGTTTACATTGTTTTCAAAAGAGAAAAGAAAAGAGTTAAAGCTTTCATTCCAATCTCTTTTTGAGCTTGTTTTTCAGTTGTGTTTGATTACTAATATCACTCTACAACTGAAGTTTTTCTCACCACACTTCATAGAGCCAAAATCCTATACTCATTCTATAGTGAAGTTGTAATTGAAGTGAGAGTGTTTTGTAAAAGAGTTTGAGAAAAGTGTAGTGATCTTGTTGTGATCACTTGGTTTCTTGTAATCCTTTCTTTGTGGAGCAACCTCTTCGGTAGAGGTCCTTTGTACTCGGTGGAGCTCGGTGCTCGGTCTTCGTAGACCAAATTGTAAAGGCATCCTCGGTGGATAGTGGAAACCCTTCACGGAGGTGAAGGCGGGGACTAGAGCAAGTGTGCTCGACCTCGAAACAAATCATCTTGTTTGCGATTGCCTTTGCGTTATTCTTGCTTACATTTTCTCTTGCTTTATATTGTCTTGAACTATTTGCTTGAGAACTAACCCTTTACTTGTGCAATCTTGTCTTGTTCACTTTACTTGCTATATTGCTTGTGTGTATTTCATCATAGCATTTCATCCTTTACTTGTCGATCATATCTCATACAACACGGTTGCATTGCGCACCTCTAACCCATATCTAGGGAATTGGGAGAAGGAGTTCAGAACCTCGCAAGGGGTATTCGGCTCTTAGTCGTGTTTTGAGAGATCGTTGCATCACTCATTTAATTAAAGTTTAAAAAAAAGGATCACTAGATTAGCATTCACACCTATTCACCCCCCCTCTAGGTGTTTTTCAGGTCGGACGAGTAATAATAATAATAAAAGATGCCAGCTATGGGTCCATAGTATGCTTTGCCATGTTTGCTTGTATCGGGCTTTACTTTGGATTTTCGGTTATATGATTATTATACTATACTTGTTCATATCCTGCCTTTCCATTTGTATTCTATTCCACCAGTCTCCTGCTCTTATCTGATTATGCTATGAGTCTTCCCTGCTTGATATTATATGCTGTATATCTACTTGCTCCTGTATGCTTGTGCGCACGACACGGCTTTCAATGCATGTTTATGATTCAGATTTATCGATACACGTGTGCTTATCTATACTCGCCATCTGGCCTTCGCATCACCACTCGCCGGGGAGTTCTGACTCCTCTGGATCCTCATGTCCAGGTCTTGGAGCTTGGAGCGTGTGGATTTTACTGGTCAGAGTAGCGCAGCGGTAGCGTGGATCTCCAACAGACCGTCCAGAGCCCCATCCTTCCAGGCCCCTGCTCGGCTCTAGAGTTTTCCTGCTGTGACTCTGAGCCTCCTTTTGTACTGTTCATACTTGTACATCTCCTTGTATTCTCGTACTTGCGCCTATCAGTGATGTAATATTCTTATAATATTTGTCACATCTGGTGATAACTTTGTAATTGTACTCATGTGTTGAATGTATAATGCATCACGTGCTTCCGTACTCTGATTCTTGCCTGTACTGATGCTTAGCGTATATACGTGAGGGTATTTCTGACCTACATATATACGTCGCAGTAACGTCTCCGTACCCGCCGGATCGGGGCGTTACATCCTCGCTTCTTTTCTACTCTTGTATTTTGGTATTGCCAGTCTGCTCTACAATAGTTTTCTTTTACAAATATTACATATTACCATGTTCCACAATAATTAATGTCAGATCCAGGTTGACGATAAGGCGATATTGTTGGCCCATAGGCCTATTGTTGACCCAAAAGTCAATCACTCTAGTTTTAATGATGATTATCTTATGTCGTTATTATGCTAATAATTTGGATGTTTAAGTTACAGATTTAATAAGATCATAGGTTGTTTGTAACGCTTCAGCAAAAGACTTAAAGTCAATAAAGAAGCTAATACATGCTGATTCAAGAGCTCAAGTGCAAAAAACGCACCATATACTCAAGAGGGAGTCAAGCTCGAGGAATCAAGTTTGAATGCGTTGAAGCATCTTAAAGAATAGAAGAAGTTATATATGTAAGATTTAGTTTTGTTAAAATCTTATTTTGAGTTTGGAAGGCTCATAGATACACACACACAAATTTGATATCAAGTTTTTCTTGCAAAAGATCAAAAGATTTTTGTTTTGAATTTTGTTTATGAAGAAGTTTATTTTTGCGAAAAACAATCTTGAAAAGATTTATTAAATCCCTTTGTTATTGCAAAAAAGAAGTTTTAAGAGTTTACAAGTTATGTTGATTCTTAATCACATGAACTTTGTCAAAAGAATTTATATAAACTTATTTTTGCAAGATTTAACAAAGTGTTTTTAAAGATTTATCCAAAGAGCTTTTAAATACAAAATGTGTTGAAATTTATGTTGCTTCGGTCGACCGCCTGGCTGACCATCAGCAGAGCTTACTCTGCCAGTCAACCGGATATGCATAGGCTTGGCACGTATCCAAGTTGTGCATGTCGGTCGACCGACCAGTCGACCACGGATTTTGCAGAACTTTTCATTTGTCGATCTCGGTTGACCGATCGGTCGACCGACAAAACCGCAGAGCTCTCTATTTGAGCTTGATTGACCGAGTGGTCGATCACAGACTCCAACGGCTCTTTTTCTAGCCGTCGGCGGTCGACCGGTAACTGTGTCGAAGCCTGATTTTGCCTTTAACGACTATATTTAATTTGGACTATTCTGAATTATCTCTAAACGACTATTTTGGATTTTCGATGCCTATTTAATCCTTATAAATAAAGGCACTTTAAAAAAACCCCTATACACAATTTGACAAGATTTAAATCAAGAGATAAAATATTTTTCAAGTTTAAAGTCTTAAAATCCAAATTTCTCAAAGTTTTGAGCTTACACTTCAAATTCTTTACAAGTTTTCTCACCCAGACAATCTTGAGCGTCCATTCTTTGTACAGGATTATAGGATTGTGTTTGTTAGTATTTGTCATCATGACAAGATCATATTTCCTTGTATTGTGAATTTTGTGGAGATTGCGGCCTCGATAGAGCTTGCGGGCTCGAGTTGTTGCGGGATCGGAATTTGATTGTAAGAGAGAAGTATAGTGAAGAATCCTTCATTACGGAAAAGGTAGGGACGTAGAGAAAGTGGCTCGAACCTCGAAAGGTATTCTTGTATTTGCGTTCGAAATTTTATCTCTTATCTCAACTCTCTCTATTTACTATTGCTAACACTTGCTTATTGATTGATATTGTGATTATTTAGTTTTTATTTTCGCATTAATTTTCATAATTGCCTAAGTTGTTAGCCAATCACATATTCACCCCTCTAGGTGATTTTAATTGGTATCAGAACTTAGAACTCTTATTTTTCCGCTTAACATCCCGAAGTAAACGATCCATATTTGTTTGTCACACTATTTGCTTACACACGCTTGTAACGCCTCGATCCCGCGGTACAGCGATGTTACTGTGACGTATATACGCAGGTCAGAAATACCCTCACATATATACGCTACAGATCTGTCACGCCCCGCATCCCAAAAGACGAGGAAACGGAGTTGCGATGAGAGTCAGCGATGTATATACGCGAGGAGAATGCCCTATGTGTACACGCTAAGCCTAAAGTAACCTGAACAAGCTATATAATCATCTATAAAAGCACTAAAATCACTGCAATAATACATATAATGTCTAACACAATGATAACATATGAAATGTGATTGGATGCGATACATGAATAAAAGAGCAGGGATATTGATAATCGGGAAGAGAAAGACTCCGGCTCCTCAAGTGCATATGATCCTCTCCAAATACTTGGTCATCAATAAATAGCCTCAGATCTGAATATGCAAATCCATGGAGTCATAAGTCCTAGTGAATGTGTAGGAATAAAAGGAAAAGGCATGTGAATATAAATGTGAACAGACTATGAAACATATATACTGGAATAAAACAGAAATACCATATAAACATGAATAGAAATAATAAAGCCAGTCAGTACAAAACTAGATGTCCAACGGTGTCAGGTGTACAGTCAAGTCATTGGAATAATCAGATGTCTACAATCAGTCAATGTAAGATTTCGGTTTAGTCAATATATATCAAGTTTAGTCTACAATGTCAATGTAAGATTCGGTTTTGTTATTAACTATATCAGTGAACACCAATTGCCACATACAGTAGACCCATCCCATACTACGCCTACCACACGTGTCAATAAGGGTCCTAAGTTATGAAAACTGATTGGTTGGAGACATTGTTCATACTTTAAATGGGTCCCGTACATACCCTAGACCATGACCCCAGATGCCAGGCGCTGAACCAGGCCCGTACCGCTAGGTACTCAGTAACAGTAATAGTAACAGTAATATCAAATGGATGCCAGTCATCCCTGAGAACCCTATAGTGAACCCTCATTTTGGCTGCTGCGCAACCTGTATCTTAGGTCCACTCAAAATACAGACGTTGTCTCCTCTATCAATTTACCCAATCTCAGTGTAAGTTGTCTTTTTATATTATTATTTATTCAGTTTAATCAGTCAATATTCATGCTACCTATAATACTTGGACGATGCGGTGAAAGTAACGGCGACAGTATAATACAATAATAGTAATCGAGTAGCGATAAATAGAGCTGTACCGAACATTTACAGTCTAACGATATTTTCCAAGTAACTTTCAGTAACATGAATAATTACAGTAACAGGTCTAGACACTGATCCTCGAGTCACCATAACAGAGATCAAATAGTAAAAGCTATTAAACTCTGAATATATTTTATACACGATATCGATGAATTCACTCTCACAATAATTCTATCTCTATCACTGGGTAACAGCAATAAATGGCAGTCTATTGGTATCCTCAAAACCAACTAACTTAAGGGATCTTGAGATCACAAGTAAAGAATGGAAACATCCTCAAAACTAAATTCATTTAACTATAATCAAGATCATAGCTAAGGAAGGTAACATCCTAAACTAACAAGAAATCTAGATCATCTCTATATCTAGTATCCAACGCCGATAAGTTCATCAGTACTCAATATAATTAGGGTAAATCTAAAAGTTTTTAGTTCAATAAATCTAAAACCAAGATCATGTTACATATCTAGATCAAGGGTAAGTTATACACACAACCATAATGAGAATCTAACAAGATCAAACTCTTCTATAACTGATAAAGATCCAATGTAAAAATATTCATCGGTCAACTCTAACTATAACTAAGTCCATATCAATTCGTGTATTAGTCAGTTCATCGATAAAGTAATGTCACACCTACTTGTTCTCAACATCCAAAAGAATGCTAGTCGAAATATCACCAACAAAGTTCAAAAAATACTATACATAAAATATGAATCTCTAACTTCAATCACGAACTAAATAATCTCAAGATCAATAAATTTATATTCTAAGATTTATCACAACTAGGTCGATTACAAGATCAAGTCTGGTCTATGTATATTAATACCAGGCCTAACCAATGACCGTGAATTTCCAACACATGAAATGATATTGATAAATACTCAGATCAACTGCATAAATTAAGTGGACATTCACTGATATCTCATGAAGTGATATGGGTAATCATACTGGTAAAATATCCCGGACAGTCAAATGAAATGATATGAATAGTTACATGAACATTACTGGCAACAGTAAATAGGGAAATATATAAGAACAAATACTCACATGAAATGACGTAGTTTCAGAACCGAATTGCTGTCTGGTCCTCACCACGCGAACTGGTACGAATCTCAAGATCATCCCGTGGGCCGATTTGAAACGCCAGTATATCGGGTCCATAACGGGCACAAATTTGAATCGTGTCCAGGCCTCCTGTTACCGGTTTGAATTGCACAAACGAGTCGTAAACGCTGCAACACGCATCCAAACATAAGAAATCACACAAATATAATTATACACCGTACTGGTATACACCCTGTATAGAAACACACACCACATACACACGCGTATATGATATACACACACAACTTACTATATATATACACATTCACATAAAATACACATTTAAATACACACATTACACTCACGTACACCCATTCATGCACACTTCCATGCAAATACACCCACGCACACATCCAACACAGTATTAACTCACACACACAACACTGCAAGCGCGCGCACACACACAAAAATCCCACAACACATAAATACACACATTTACACATTATTACTGTAACGCCCCGATCCTGCGGGTACGGAGACGTTACTGCAACGTATATACGCAGGTCAGAAATACCCTCACGTATATACGCTAAGCATCAGTACAGGCAAGAATCAGAGTACGGAAGCAAATGGTGCATTATACATTCCAACACATGAGTACAATTACAAAGTTATCACCAGAGGTGACAAATATTACAATAATATTACATCACCAATAGGCGCAAATGCGAGAATACAAAGAGTTGTATAAGCATGAACAGTACAAAAGGCACTCACGAGTTTACAAAAGGAAAACTCGAGAGGCACACAGGGGGGCCTGGAAGGATAGAGCTTCGGATGGTCCCTGGAGATCCAAGCTACCGATGCGCTTTTCAGGTCAGCAACTGGGATTCAACGAGCTCCAAGCTCCGACATGTTCCAAGCTCCAGAACCTGGACATGAGAATCCAGGGGAGTCAGATAGAACTCCCCAGGCGAGTGGTGATACGAAAGCCAGATGGCGTGCAAGGATAACACACGTGTATCGATAAAACCGAATCATAATCATGCATTGAAAACCGTGTCGTGAGCATAAGCATGTATAAGCAGGTAGATATATAACAAGTGATATCAAGCAGGAACTACTCATGGAATGATAAGATAGGAGCAGTAGACTGATGGAATGGAACATGGGTAATAAAACAGGTTATGAGTAGCTAATATGATAATAATCATAAAACCGGAAATCCGATGTAAAACCCGATGGAAGCAAACTCGGTCAAGCATACAACGGATCCATAGTTGGCATCTTTTATTATTATTCTTACTCGTCTTACCCTGATGTCTAGATATGTGAACTAGCGTCCCAGCACACATATATCCACATCTGAGTAAAGCAAGGATGTTATTGGAAACCAACGGGGCTATCAACGAACAATGTTTACAGTGGGTCCCGTACATACCCGGGACCACGGCCCAGGATTGTTCCGTTGCTTGGTGGACGGAACCTGCCGCAAGGCGATCAGGAGGGTCTTATAGGATGCCCTTATTAAGATGGTACCAAGAAGGAGGGAGCCAGCACTCCCCTCGGTCGCCTGGAGGCCCACAGGTCAGACCGGAAGTTTTAGTTGCACAACATGCCTAGTACCACTGTAAACACGAACATGTATTGATAGCCGCAAGTTTCCCCCGACCCGATGTAAGTTGTTCCTTTTTATGATTTATTATGTAATTTTCAATTTACGGGAATAGCAGGTGCAAGACATGATCAGGAATTCAGGAGTACATGAGTACTGCAGATTCAGGTCACTGTATATATAATACAGGATAACAAGTACAAGATTCAAGTCACTGCATGTAATGCAGGATAACAGTATAGTATTCCCGTAAATGTGATAATCACAGGTCAAGTATTAATATGTCAAGAGGCAAGTATATCATGCCGGTGTCAAGTAATAGCATGACAGGAGATGATATTTGACAGGTGACCAATCATGTCAAGAGATTGATATTAGTCCGGTGGCAAGTCATGTCATAACAAGGGGCCTTGCCAAGTAGTAGCATGTCTGGTGTCAGGTGATAACACTTCAGTTGTTAAATAGCAGCATGTAAATGACAGGTATGAAGTAATGGCATGTCAAGTGTTAACATATCAGGTAAGTACATGGCATGTGATAGAATAGTAGCTGAGCACAACCAAGCGGAGCTGAGCAAGCTGGAGGCACAGATAGCAAACAATATTTAACACTGGAGCGTCTGGCAAGGTTACCGGGACAACTCGGCTTAAAGTGTGAGTAGAAAATCCGGCAGCATCTCACCTAGACGAATCTAGTGGTAAAGCGCTGAACGCTGATCATGATGACCAGGTGGAGCTGAACAAGCTGGAGGCACAGGCAGCGAACTGGGTTTAGACACTAATGCGCTTGGTGAGATTACTAGGATGACTCGGTTTAAAATACGAGTAGCAAATCCGACAGCATCTCGCCTAGACGAATTTAGTGAATAAAGCGCCGAGCGCTAAGTATGCTCACCAGACGGAGTTGAGAAACCTGACGGTCCCAATCACTTTTCTTTCGAGATAGTGAGAGACCGGAGGCTGAAGGGTCCGGAGGTTAAGTACGCTCGGGGTATAAGCGCACTCTCGGTGGCTACCAGCCATCCCAGGAGTGGGAAGAAACCCAGAGTTCAACGACCACGAAGGGTCGGCCACGCATAGTATAAAGCAGTAAAATACATATAAACATGGAATAAAATACATGTCGACCCGACGAAACGGGGAAACCCAAATGGAGGCGAGGACACTCGCCTAAATCTCCGGAAGAGCCGAAAACTCTGAAATCCACGGAACTCGCGCACGCACCATAAAATATAATAATATATTAATATTTTTAGAGAGAGAAAGTGAAGAGGAGAGAGAAAGAGTGAGAAACCTAGAGAGAGAAATATATGGAAAGAGAGAGTGCACAGGTAGACGCGGGTTTTGCGAGTGAGACGCGGGGGTCGCAGACCCGGGAGTCGCGTCGCGGGAATAGCAGACGCGGGAATCACAGACGCGGGAATCACGTCACGAAGGTGCCACAAACGCGGGGTTCGAGACCCGCGTTCATGTCAGGGCACGAGGAGAACACAGACGCGGGCGTTAGCTCTGCGTCGTGTAGATACGAAAGGGATACAGACGCGGGCATGGATTTCGCGTTGCGTCGATACAGGAACGCGAAGGCCGCATTAAGGAGTTGCCTGGATGCGGGGGTGAGATCTGCGTCAACAGAGAGAAAGAGAGAGACAGGGAAAGATGATTTCGTTGGTGGTGGTGTTATTTGGTGAAGGAGATGGATTTTAATGGAGTAATGAAAAGGAGGTGATGATGAAGGTGATTTTGGAGGTTTAAGTAGTGGAGATGGAGGTGGTATTGTGATGGGAAAGTGATGGTGGAAGTGAAGATGGTGGTGGAAAATAGTAGAAGTGATGGTGATGAAAACGGTTAAGAAAAGATGGTGGTGGTGACGTTAGTGTTGTCGTTTGCAATTGTCACCAGAATGATTACCGGAATAATCGTGAACGATTACCGGAATAATCATCGGAGATGTTGCCGACGAAGAAGAGCTCGGCCCCAATCCAAGGAGGGTGGCCGGCCCTAGAGAAGATGATGGGGTGGTGGTTTTGTGGAGAGGTTTGTTGTGGTGGTTGATCGGGAAAAGATAGTGTGATTTTGTGTGAAGTATTTGCACAGATATTAAATGAAAGAGAGAAGGTTTAGAATCAACCTCAAGTGCTTTGATCACTCCACAATGTATTTATATGATTAATGCATCCTTTCCAATCTCCGTTATAGCATGGGCTATACCGAGTCGATTCTCAGGGAGAGCTTGCGATGGAAGCGTTACGGTTCGTAGTGAAGAAAGAAAAACGAAGATTCTTCTTTGTTTTTAAACAAATACAAAAAGCATGGAAAAGAAAATGAAAGAATTGGTGGATTTGTTCATGATGGAAAGGAAATCAAAAGAACTTTGGAAAAGTGTATTGCTAAGAGAGAAAGCTAGTAAAGAAAATGTTTAGAAAACTTTAGATGATAAAAGCCATGGCTAGCTAACTTTACTGCTTTGCTAACTTACTAAGCTCAAGGGTGATGCATGATTGCCTCATGTTGATTCATTGGCAATAGAGATGACTTGCTTGTTTGGTCAAGTATTTTTCCCGTTTTGAAGATGAGTGTTCTTCTCGGTCTTAGCTTGTAGCCTCATATTGATTCATTGGCTCCCGAGATAGATTTTCTATGGTGGACTACAAGAGTGGTACTCAAGGGATGCTAAGGAAGAAGATACAACATTTATTAGTCATTCAAGCATAACAACAAATTAGCTTGAAGTAAAGAAGTTGTTCTACAAATAGCATATGTTCGGTGATCCATCTCCATGTTCCATCAAGGCACTTGTTCTAGACAAGGCTCTAAATGAGGCACACATGAATCATATGGAGTATGAACAAGCATTTACCAAATGAAAGCAACTCTACTTCATTGGGAAACAAAAGAGACTTAACAAAGCAAGTATAGAATTTAGCCATCACCCTAAGAGTTAGAAGTTAGCAATGAGAGTTGTTAGCTAGCCATGTAAGAGAAATTTAGCTATCCATTACAAAAGAAACTAAACAACAATTCATGATGAAAATAGAAATGCAATAGAAGTAAAGCAAGAAAGTAAAGCAAAGTAAAGCAAAGTACTAGAGATTGCAAAGAGAAGAATGAAGCTTTGATTAATCCTTGCTTACAAGTGATGTCACCCCTCCTTGCTTACAAGCTCTCAAAAACACTCTCTTTTCTCTCTTTAACAAAATCTCTTAGGAGGAAGAAGAGGGAGAGCTAAAAACCTAAGAGAATACCAACACTCTCTCACAAAATACAAGCTTTTACCCTAATCTCTCTCTTGCTCATGCAGGCCTTGGTACTGTATTTATAGGGCTCAGAGAGAAGGCTCCAGAATCCGTTTGTTGGAGAAAATCTCAGCCCCAACGGCCTTGTAACCGCCGTGGACACGCGGCACATATCTGGAATGCGCGGCAAAATCAGGGCCGTTCAAGTGGATCTTTCTGTTACAGATTTGTTACAGGTTGTTAGCTACGTGGATCTTCTGGAAGCGTGAGCTGGCGCGTAGAATTCTCCAGATCCTGAGCTCAACCTTGGGCTTTGAATTAATCTTTTTAATTATTGTTAATTAAAGAAATTTTGGGCCTTTTCTCATTTCAAATGTGGACCTGCAAAAATAGAGAGAAAAGGATTAAAAATCACATTTTTATTTACAATATGCATGGTATGGAAGTGGTAAAATATGCAAATATGTATAACAATCACACCCCCATACCTAGCTTTTGCTCGTCCTCGAGCAAAAAGAAAGAAAAAGAAAGAAAATCCTAACTAGTTTATTACACCACTTTCGTAGGTGACACGATTGCACTGAGCACGTACAACAAGCCGTTAAACCTCTAGGTTACCCTAAGGGAGGAGTGTTGTCTCCTGAGGGTTTTCAGCGGATTGCACCCACAAAATCCATAAAGAAAAATAAAAGGGTTAGTGAAAATTTTGATCCATGTTTTAAAGATTCTCACTTAAGTTATAGGTTTCAGGTTACCCTAAACTTGTCATTCCTCTTATAAGTGTCTATTTAGAGTTTTGTTTTCAATTTAGGTTAAGTTTTTAGGGAAAAGATCAAAAACCGGATTTTGCATCAATCCTAGGATATATATATCTTTAAATATGAAGGATCTTTCTTAGACTAAGCTCATTTATTTACTAATATATATAACATTTTTTTTCTCTTTTTTTTATAATATTTATTTATTTACATTTCCTTAGCATCCTTAGGCTTTCTAGTTTACCCTTGTAGCGAGTCTCTTACCGATGACTCCCAAACCAGACGGTCTTAGGGCACCAGATGAGAAAACATCCCTAGGGTTCGATTACTCGAGTAAAAAAGGCCACGAAGAAATTTAAGGACTTAACCACCTTTAGGCGTGACTGGCCATGCTTCTTGAGGCACAGCTAACCAGCTTAATTAGTGGCTAAGTATTTATTATTTATTATTTATTTACACATTTTTTTCTTTCTATTTTTTTATTTTATATATATGTAAATAAAGTCACAAAGTCTTTGATTAATCCTTCAATATGTTTAATGTATATATCCTAAAGAAAGAATTAAAATCTAGTAATTTTTCTAACCCTTTATTACTTAACCTAAAAATCTAACAAAACTCCTCTTTTCGACTTATAATTAGAAATCTTAGTTTAGAGTTTCCTTAATCCCTAAAGTTAAGTTTGATTCTTTAAACATGGATCAAAAATTTCCCTCTTTTTTTATTTATTTTTTTATTATATTTTTTTCTTTTCTAAAAAATAAAATCTAACAAGAAAATAGAAAATCTATAAAGAAAGGTAAAATCTAAAAGAAAATAAAAACCTAAAAAGAAAGCCTAAAAAGAAAATGAAAAATCCTAGGTTAGCATCTACCCCCCCATACCTATCTCATGCATTGTCCCCAATGTATGTAAGATGAAATGATGCATGAAATAGGTAAAGGAGAAAGATCATCCCCTTTGTCGTTTTGGACCAGCGGTGGTGCTAGGTCCAGCCGACTGCGAACGTCTCAACGCTGCTTCCATACTATCCAATCGAGAGGATTGCTCCTCTACCTTCTTTCTAAGACGAACCTGCCCCCTAAAGATTTTCTTCATGCCCTTCCAGATGGTGGACATGAAGGCTCTTGATTCCGTTGGGGGGTCCTGCCTCCAAAATTGTGGCTCATCTATTTCCTCTAAGCTTTCCTCCGAAGAGGACTCCACAGGTATATCCTCAGGCTGGGCACTGGGTGTCTAGAGTGCATGCAAGCAACCATTATATGAGCTGGTGGGTCTCTCTACTGTAACAAGCACTCGGTCGAAGGTATTAAAAACAGCGTCTGATATGAAATTCTTACACAGACGTGTTGATTGGTAGTGAAAAGTGCATGCACTTTTCACTACCAATCACGTGTGATTAAGATTGGATGGGAATGCTTGGCACCCCGAGTGCGGGAGGAATTGTCAAGAATAGCATGGAAGATGGCCCTATTTAAACAGACCGTGTGGTTTCGAGTCATTAAATCATGGATTATTTGTAACACGGGTCTGTTAAAGGACGTGGCATGATCAAGCCCAAAAATGTTACGTTGGACCCAGCGTCCAATGCAATGCACATTTCTAAAAGTCGTGTTGGCTTTGAGCCCACGGTCCTGTGCTGTACAGCGGACCCCCATGATGGTCATGTAATCTATCAATGGCAAGGGTCGCTATGGTGGGGGTGAATTGGGACATCAGTGATTTCAGCAATGAGTGGAATTGTGACAAAGATGTCACCTAACGGCATATGAACAACAAATTGGTGCGTGTCATAATTCACAGATGCATGATCGATTGCATTATAAAATGTATTAACTAGTTCAGGACAGTAATATGCATCATTTTCACTGTTATCGTAAACCAGAGAATACCAATTCCATGCACGTAATCTATCAACAAAGATGAGCCCATACCCCCCATTATCATTCAAAATTTTGGAAAAATCCCTTTCCACAAACAAATTCGGGGCCATGTATAATAATGGAATTAAAGCAAAGGATTTAGAGAGGAAAGATCAAACCACCCCCGGAGATCGTGGGGGGAAATCCAAAAGCAGGTGTGCAGAAGGCACCCGGGACAGAATCTGGAAGATTGGGTCTGGATCTGTCACCAGGGAAGAAATCAGTCGGTCAGAAATTTGCAGAGCTCCAGATGTTGCAGGAGGGCGGCGGATCGGCGGCAGAACTGAGGAAAATGCGGCAGAACAGAGAGCTCTGGGGAAGGAGAAAATTTTCAGAGGTCGGCTCAGGAAGAGAGGGTCCAGATCTGAGGGGACTTTGCGTTTGAGGGAAGAAGGGTAGGTGAAAAGAGAATTTATAGGAGGAAAATAGAAGGAAATTTCCAATGTTAACCCTAGGTTAAAAGTGTATTTACAAGCCTAGGGAAAGAGTTGGAAAATGAATTTGACCCTAGGGAAAAATGTAGAATCCTAGGAAAAATTGTGAAATTCTTTTAAGCACAAAAGTCCCTCATTTTTTTCTTTTTCTTTTTTTTTTCTTGTTGTTATTTTTCACTTTCTTTCGCTTGTGTGATCGGTGCACGTTGATTGTGTATGCAACAGTGGTTTCGTGATCCAGATTCTGCTAGGCTTGTGAGAATTTCCCGGCAACGGCGTCAAAAATTGATCGGGGAAAAGAAAGTGTGATTTTGTGTGAATATTTGCACAGATATTAAATGAAAGAGAGAAGGTTTAGAATCAACCTCAAGTGCTTTGATCACTCCACAATGTATTTATATGATTAATGTATCCTTTCCAATCTCCGTTATAGCATGGGCTATACCGAGTCGATTCTCAGGGAGAGCTTGCGATCGAAGCGTTACGGTTCGTAGTGAAGAAAGAAAAACGAAGATTCTTCTTTGTTTTTAAACAAATGCAAAAAGCATGGAAAAGAAAATGAAAGAATTGGTGGATTTGTTCATGATGGAAAGGAAATCAAAAGAACTTTGGAAAAGTGTATTGCTAAGAGAGAAAGCTAGTAAAGAAAATGTTTAGAAAACTTTAGATGATAAAAGCCATGGCTAGCTAACTTTACTGCTTTGCTAACTTACTAAGCTCAAGGGTGATGCATGATTGCCTCATGTTGATTCATTGGCAATAGAGATGACTTGCTTGTTTGGTCAAGTATTTTTCCCGTTTTGAAGATGAGTGTTCTTCTCGGTCTTAGCTTGTAGCCTCATATTGATTCATTGGCTCCCGAGATAGATTTTCTATCGTGGACTACAAGGAGTGGTACTCAAGGGATGCTAAGGGAGAAGATATAACATTCATTAGTCATTCAAGGCATAACAACAAATTAGCTTGAAGTAAAGAAGTTGTTCTACAAATAGCATATGTTCGGTGATCCATCTCCATGTTCCATCAAGGCACTTGTTCTAGACAAGGCTCTAAATGAGGCACACATGAATCATATAGAGTATGAACAAGCATTTACCAAATGAAAGCAACTCTACTTCATTGGGAAACAAAAGAGACTTAACAAAGCAAGTATAGAATTTAGCCATCACCCAAAGAGTTAGAAGTTAGCAATGAGAGTTGTTAGCTAGCCATGTAAGAGAAATTTAGCTATCCATTACAAAAGAAACTAAACAACAATTCATGATGAAAATAGAAATGCAATAGAAGTAAAGCAAGAAAGTAAAGCAAAGTAAAGCAAAGTACTAGAGATTGCAAAGAAAGAATGAAGCTTTGATTAATCCTTGCTTACAAGTGATGTCACCTCCTTACTTACAAGCTCTCAAAAACACTCTCTTTTCTCTCTTTAACAAAATCTCTTAGGAGGAAGAAGAGGGAGAGCTAAAAACCTAAGAGAATACCAACACTCTCTCACAAAATACAAGCTTTTACCCTAATCTCTCTCTCTTTCTTGCTCATGCAGGCCTTGGTACTGTATTTATAGGGCTCAGAGAGAAGGCTCCAGAATCCCGTTTGTTGGAGAAAATCTCGGCCCCAACGGCCTTGTAACCGCCGTGGAGACGCGGCACATATCTGGAATGCGCGGCAAAATCAGGGCCGTTCAAGTGGATCTTTCTGTTACAGATTTGTTACAGGTTGTTAGCCACGTGGATCTTCTGGAAGCGTGAGCTGGCGCGTAGAATTCTCCAGATCCTGGGCTCAACCTTGGGCTCACTTTTGGGCTTTGAATTAATCTTTTTAATTATTGCTAATTAAAGAAATTTTGGGCCTTTTCTCATTTCAAATGTGGACCTGCAAAAAATAGAGAGAAAAGGATTAAAATCACATTTTTATTTACAATATGCATGTTATGGAAGTGGTAAAATATGCAAATATGTATAACAATCAGTGGTAGTTTTGGAGAAGGTAAAGGAGAAGGTGGAGGCTTTGGTGGAGTTTTGGGGCTTGTGGTGGTTTAAATGGAGAAGGAGGAGGAAGAAGATGAAGGTAGGGAGTTGGAGAAGTTGTAGTGGTTGTGGTTGTGGTGGAGATGAAGGAGGAGTTGGTGGTTAAAGTTTTGGTGAAGAAAAAATGAAGTGGAATGAAGAAGGAAAAGTTTATATAGGAATTGGAATTGTGAAGTGTGTAAAAGAGTTTAGGGAGGGGGTTTTTTGTAAAAATGGAGAGGTGAGGTGTCTCTTGGCCGGCCATGGTGATGGGAGAGGGATTTGAGTGGTTTGGGATATTTTGGATAAGATATTTTTTGGTGGAAGGAGAAGATATTTTTGGTGGAAAGTTGTAGAAAGTATTGGAAGAATGGAGAATTTGGTGGAAGGAAAAGGAAGGAAAGAAAAAGGAAAAAGGAAAATAAATTAAAAAAGGAAGATACTCTCTTGGAAGAAAAAGGGAAAATAATTAGAGTGGCGGATTCCCGGATTCAGTTGCGGATGCGGAAAACTTTCGGAAAAATACCGAAATCGTCCGAAAATCAAGTATCTCGGATCGACCTGCAAAAATTCTCAAAAATCAAGAATATTATTCTAAGAATCATGGTGAAATTCGTTTCAATAAATTCTTTATAATTTTTAAATTAAAAATCTTGGAATCGGCCGCCAATATCGGTCGATACCAAATCTCGCAGAAATCTGATAAATTCTGAAAATCCCCAAAAAATGAATTAAAATAGTAAATATTATTCTAAGCAAATTTGTGAAAGCAGTTTCTCAAATTTGACTCCATTTGCAAATTAAAAATCTAGGAATCGGTCAGCGGCACTGGTCGACACCGGTTTTGAAGATTTTCATTTTAATTCAGGAAAATTCCAGAAAATCATAGAAAATCTAAAATATTGGAAAATGATGTTTAAAACTGAAATCGGTCAAATCTAAATACTAAAAAGACCAAATTGAGCAATTCACTAGGATCGGGCTCTCGGTTCAGACTAGGGTTGACTCTGAGTCCGTGAATCCGGATCCAAGACAAAACGATCATATAAATAATTCATAATACAAAACGAATACAGAAAGCAAATCGAAAAATACGATTGAAAAATCTGAATACGTAACTAAGTACGTATTCTGGGAGCGGGGTGTTACAATCCATCCACCTTACAAAAAATTGCGTCCTCGCAATTTCGATAAGGGGTAAATTGAACACAAAGAGGACAAGGACGGGAATTATACTAATTAAGATATGAAGCACTATAGGTAGGGCTCTCAAGTTGACTGAACAATAATCAGAATATAGACATCCTTTGCACTTTCGGCTGTATAAACCTTCGAACAATGCCGAATAATACTGACTGATAACACAGCTTTGCAATAGAATTCCCGTTGTACTGCATACTTAATGTCGCTCTGAGAATGAGCCAGAATACTGAAGATAAAGAAAACCCTAATAGTCCTGAGCACAATAAAGAAGACCGATAATTGAGAATTCCGAATACCAGGCATCAATCACTCTGAAAGATATAGCCGAGAATGTAGAATATCCGTAAAGAATTCCGACTACTGACTTCTGAAAGATAACCCAATTAGGATCAATCCCGAGAATACCCGAGCTTCATAAAGTTGGCCAAAGAGATCATATAATCGCTTCATTCAGAACCAGCCGCTACCTCTCTAGTCTATTCATATCTTAAGTTGTATAAAGGCTTCGAAAAACTAAAACAGGGAAGGATGGAAGGGATTAGGAATCAAAGGAAGAACGATCAAGAAAGAATAGATAACTCTGCACTTGTAGTTGGAGTGTATAACCAGGACTCATGCATTCCAGTTGCAAATTTCTTTACCATTAATTTGCCATCTGGACGTACTGAAGATGTAGAGCCTAGGCTCTGATACCATCCTGCAACGCCCCGATCCTGCGGGTACGGAGACGTTAATTGAACGTATATACGCAAGTCAGAAATACCCTCACGTATATACGCTAAGTATCAGTACAGGCAAGAATCAGAGTACGGAAGCAAATGGTGCATTATACATTCCAACACATGAGTACAATTACAAAGTTATCACCAGAGGTGACAAATATTACAATAATATTACATCACCAATAGGCGCAAATGCGAGAATACAAAGAGATGTATAAGTATGAACAGTACAAAAGGCACTCACGAGTTTACAAAAGGAAAACTCGAGAGGCACACAGGGGGGCCTGGAAGGATAGAGCTTCGGATGGTCCGCTGGAGATCCAAGCTACCGATGCGCTTTTCAGGTCAGCAACTGGGATTCAACAAGCTCCAAGCTCTGACATGTTCCAAGCTCCAGAACCTGGACATGAGAATCCAAGGGAGTCAGATAGAACTCCCCAGGCGAGTGGTGATACGAAAGCCAGATGGCGTGCAAGGATAACACACGTGTATCGATAAAACCGAATCATAATCATACATTGAAAACCGTTTCGTGAGCATAAGCATGTATAAGCAGGTAGATATATAACAAGTGATATCAAGCAGGAACTACTCATGGAATGATAAGATAGGAGCAGTAGACTGATGGAATGGAACATGGGTAATAAAACAGGGTATGAGTAGCTAATATGATAATAATCATAAAACTGGAAATCCGATGTAAAACCCGATGGAAGCAAACTCGGTAAAGCATACAACGGATCCATAGTTGGCATCTTTTATTATTATTCTTACTCGTCTTACCCTGATGTCTAGATATATGAACTAGCGTCCCAGCACACATATATCCACATCTGAGTAAAGCAAGGTTGTTATTGGAAACCAACGGGGGTATTAACGAACAATGTTTACAGTGGGTCCCGTACATACCCGGGACCACGGCCCAGGATTGTTCCGTTGCTTGGTGGACGGAACCTGCCGCAAGGCGATCAGGAGGGTCTTATAGGATGCCCTTATCAAGATGGTACCAAGAAGGAGGGAGCCAGCACTCCCCTCGGTCGCCTGGAGGTCCACAGGTCAGACCGGAAGTTTTAGTTGCACAACATGCCTAGTACCACTGTAAACACGAACATGTATTGATAGCCGCAAGTTTCCCCCGACCCGATGTAAGTTGTTCCTTTTTATGATTTATTATGTAATTATCAATTTACGGGAATAGCAGGTGCAAGACATGATCAAGAATTCAGGAGTACATGAGTACTGCAGATTCAGGTCACTGTATATATAATACAGGATACAAGTACAAGATTCAAGTCACTGCATGTAATGCAGGATAACAAGTATAGTATTCCCGTAAATGTGATAATCACAGGTCAAGTATTAATATGTCAAGAGGCAAGTATATCATGCTGGGTGTCAAGTAATAGCATGACAGGAGGATGATATTTGACAGGTGACCAATCATGTCAAGAGATTGATATTAGTCCGGTGGCAAGTTATGTCATAACAAGGGGCCTTACCAAGTAGTAGCATGTCTGGTGTCAGGTGATAACACTTCAGTTGTTAAATAGCAGCATGTAAATGACAGGTATGAAGTAATGGCATGTCAAGTGTTAACATATCAGGTAAGTACATGGCATGTGATAGAATAGTAGCTGAGCACAACCAAGCGGAGCTGAGCAAGCTGGAGGCACAGATAGCAAACAGTATTAACACTGGAGCGTCTGGCAAGGTTACCGGGACAACTCGGCTTAAAGTGCGAGTAGAAAATCCGGCAGCATCTCACCTAGACGAATCTAGTGGTAAATCGCTGAACGCTGATCATGATGACCAGGTGGAGCTGAACAAGCTGGAGGCACAGGCAGCGAACAGGGTTTAGACACTAATGCGCTTGGCGAGATTACTGGGACGACTTGGTTTAAAATACGAGTAGCAAATCCGATAGCATCTCGCCTAGACGAATTTAGTGAATAAAGCGCCGAGCGCTAAATATGCTCACCAGACGGAGTTGAGAAACCTGACGGTCCCAATCACTTTTCTTTCGAGATAGTGAGAGACCGGAGGCTGAAGGGTCCGGAGGTTAAGTACGCTCGGGGTTTAAGCGCACTCTCGGTGGCTACCAGCCATCCCAGGAGTGGGCAGAAACCCAGAGTTCAACGACCACGAAGGGTCGGCCACGCATAGTATAAAGCAATAAAATACAAATAAACATGGAATAAAATACATGTCGACCCGACGAAACGGGGAAACCCAAATGGAGGCGAGGACACTCGCCTAAATCTCCGGAAGAGCCGAAAACTCTGAAATCCACGGAACTCGCGCACGCGCCATAAAATATAATAATATATTAATATTTTTAGAGAGAGAAAGTGAAGAGGAGAGAGAAAGAGTGAGAAACCTAGAGAGAGAAATATATGGAAAGAGAGAGTGCACAGGTAGACGCGGGTTTTGCGAGTGAGACGCGGGGTCGCAGACGCGGGAGTCGCGTCGCGGGAATAGCAGACGCGGGAATCACAGACGCGGGAATCACGTCACGAAGGTGCCACAAACGCGGGGTTCGAGACCCGCGTTCAAGTCAGGGCACAAGGAGAACACAGACGCGGGCGTTAGCTCCGCATCGTGTAGATACGAAAGGGATACAGACGCGGGCATGGATTTCGCGTTGCGTCAATACAAGAACGCGAAGGCCGCGTGAAGGAGTTGCATGGACGCGGGGGTGAGATCCGCGTCAACAGAGAGAAAGAGAGAGATAGGGAAAGATGATTTCGTTGGTGGTGGTGTTATTTGGTGAAGGAGATGGATTTTAATGGAGTAATGAAAAGGAGGTGATGATGAAGGTGATGTTGGAGGTTTAAGTAGTGGAGATGGAGGTGGTATTGTGATGGAAAAAGTGATGGTGGAAGTGAAGATGGTGGTGGAAAATAGTAGAAGTGATGGTGATGAAAACGGTTAAGAAAAGATGGTGGTGGTGACGTTAGTGTTGTCGTTTGCAATTGTCACCGGAATGATTACCGGAATAATCGTGAACGATTACCGGAATAATCATCGGAGATGTTGCCGACGAAGAAGAGCTCGGCCCCAATCCAAGGAGGGTGGCTGACCCTAGAGAAGATGATGGGGTGGTGGTTTTGTGGAGAGGTTTGTTGTGGTGGTAGTTTTGGAGAAGGTAAAGGAGAAGGTGGAGGCTTTGGTGAAGTTTTGGGGCTTGTGGTGGTTTAAATGGAGAAGGAGGAGGAAGAAGATGAAGGTAGGGAGTTGGAGAAGTTGTAGTGGTTGTGGTTGTGGTGGAGATGAAGGAGGAGTTGGTGGTTAAAGTTTTGGTGAAGAGAAAAATGAAGTGGAATGAAGAAGGAAAAGTTTATATAGGAATTGGAATTGTGAAGGTGATGTAAAAGAGTTTAGGGAGGGGGTTTTTTGTAAAAATGGAGAGGTGAGGTGTCTCTTGGCCGGCCATGGTGATGGGAGAGGGATTTGAGTGGTTTGGGAAATTTTGGAGAAGATATTTTTGGTGGAAGGAGAAGATATTTTGGTGGAAAGTTGTAGAAAGTATTGGAAGAATGGAGAATTTGGTGGAAGGAAAAGGAAGGAAAGAAAAAAGAAAAAAGGAAAGAAATTAAAAAAGGAAGATACTCTCTTGGAAGAAAAAGGGAAAATAATTAGAGTGGCGGATTCCCGGATTCAGTTGCGGATGCGGAAAACTTTCGGAAAAATACCGAAATCGTTCGAAAATCAAGTATCTCGGAACGACCCACAAAAATTCTCAAAAATCAAGAATATTATTCTAAGAATCATGGTGAAATTCGTTTCAAGAAATTCTTTATAATTTTTAAATTAAAAATCTTGGAATCGGCCGCCAATATCGGTCGATACCAAATCTCGCAGAAATCTGATAATTTTGAAAATCCCCAAAAAATGAATTAAGATAGTAAATATTATTCTAAGCAAATTTGTGGAAGCGGTTTCTCAAAATTTGACTCCATTTGCAAATTAAAAATCTAGGAATCGGTCAGCGGCACTGGTCGACACCGGTTTTGAAGATTTTCATTTTAATTCAGGAAAATTCCAGAAAATCATAGAAAATCTAAAATATTAGAAAATGATGTTTAAAACTGAAATCGGTCAAATCTAAATACTAGAAAGACCAAATTGAGTAATTCACTAGGATCGGGCTCTCGGTTCAGACTAGGGTTGACTCTGAGTCCGTGAATCCGGATCCAAGACAAAACGATCATATAAATAATTCATAATACAAAACGAATACAGAACGCAAATCGAAAAATACGATCGAAAAATCTGAATACGTAACTAAGTACGTATTCTGGGAGCGGGGTGTTACAATCCATCCACCTTACAAAAAATTGCGTCCTCACAATTTCGATAAGGGGTAAATTGAACACAAAGAGGACAAGGACGGGAATTATACTAATTAAGATATGAAGCACTATAGGTAGGGCTCTTAAGTTGACTGAACAATAATCAGAATATAGACATCCTTTGCACTTTCGGCTGTATAAACCTTCGAACAATGCCGAATAATACTGACTGATAACACAGTTTTGCAATAGAATTCCCGTTGTACTGCATACTTAATATCGCTCTGAGAATGAGCCAGAATACTGAAGATAAAGAAAACCCTGATAGTCCTGAGCACAATAAAGAAGACCGATAATTGAGAATTCCGAATACCAGGCATCAATCACTCTGAAAGATATAGCCGAGAATGTAGAATATCCGTAAAGAATTCCGATTACTGACTTCTGAAAGATAACCCGATTAGGATCAATCCCGAGAATACCCGAGCTTCATAGAGTTGGCCAAAGAGATCATATAATCGCTTCATTCAGAACCAGCCGCTACCTCTCTAGTCTATTCATATCTTAAGTTGGTATAAAGGCTTCGAAAAACCAAAACAGGGAAGGATGGAAGGGATTAGGAATCAAAGGAAGAACGATCAAGAAAGAATAGATAACTCTGCACTTGTAGTTGGAGTGTATAACCAGGACTCATGCATTCCAGTTGCAAATTTCTTTACCATTAATTTGCCATCTGGACGTACTGAAGATGTAGAGCCTAGGCTCTGATACCATCCTGTAACGCCCCGATCCTGCGGGTACGGAGAAGTTACTGCAACGTATAAACGCGGTCAGAAATACCCTCACGTATATATGCTAAGCATCAATACAGACAAGAATCAGAGTACGGAAGCAAATGGTGCATTATACATTCCAACACATGAGTACAATTACAAAGTTATCACCAGAGGTGACAAATATTACAATAATATTACATCACCAATAGGCGCAAATGCGAGAATACAAAGAGATGTATAAGCATGAACAGTACAAAAGGCACTCACGAGTTTACAAAAGGAAAACTCGAGAGGCACACAGGGGGGCCTGGAAGGATAGAGCTTCGGATGGTCCGCTGGAGATCCAAGCTACCGATGCGCTTTTCAGGTCAGCAACTGGGATTCAACAAGCTCCAAGCTCTGACATGTTCCAAGCTCCAGAACCTGGACATAAGAATCCAGGGGAGTTAGATAGAACTCCCCAGGCGAGTGGTGATACGAAAGCCAGATGGCGTGCAAGGATAACACACGTGTATCGATAAAACCAAATCATAATCATGCATTGAAAACCGTGTCGTGAGCATAAGCATGTATAAGCAGGTAGATATATAATAAGTGATATCAAGCAGGAACACTCATGGAATGATAAGATAGGAGCAGTAGACTGATGGAATGGAACATGGGTAATAAAACAGGGTATGAGTAGCTAATATGATAATAATCATAAAACCGGAAATCTGATGTAAAACCCGATGGAAGCAAACTCGGTAAAGCATACAACGGATCCATAGTTGGCATCTTTTATTATTATTCTTACTCGTCTTACCCTAATGTCTAGATATGTGAACTAGCATCCCAGCACACATATATCCACATCTGAGTAAAGCAAGGTTGTTATTGGAAACCAGCGGGGTATCAACGAACAATGTTTACAGTGGGTCCCGTACATACCCGGGACCACGGCCCAGGATTGTTCCGTTGCTTGGTGGACGGAACCTGCCGCAAGGCGATCAGGAGGGTCTTATAGGATGCCCTTATTAAGATGGTACCAAGAAGGAGGGAGCCAGCACTCCCCTTGGTCGCCTGGAGGCCCACAGGTCAGACCGGAAGTTTTAGTTGCACAACATGCCTAGTACCACTGTAAACACGAACATGTATTGATAGCCGCAAGTTTCCCCCGACCCGATGTAAGTTGTTCCTTTTTATGATTTATTATGTAATTATCAATTTACGGGAATAGCAGGTGCAAGACATGATCAGGAATTCAGGAGTACATGAGTACTGCAGATTCAGGTCACTGTATATATAATACAGGATAACAAGTACAAGATTCAAGTCACTGCATGTAATGCAGGATAACAAGTATAGTATTCCCGTAAATGTGATAATCACAGGTCAAGTATTAATATGTCAAGAGGCAAGTATATCATGCTGGGTGTCAAGTAATAGCATGACAGGAGGATGATATTTGACAGGTGACCAATCATGTCAAGAGATTGATATTAGTCCGGTGGCAAGTCATGTCATAACAAGGGGCCTTGCCAAGTAGTAGCATGTCTAGTGTCAGGTGATAACACTTCAGTTGTTAAATAGCAGCATGTAAATGACAGGTATGAAGTAATGGCATGTCAAGTGTTAACATATCAGGTAAGTACATGGCATGTGATAGAATAGTAGCTGAGCACAACCAAGCGGAGCTGAGCAAGCTGGAGGCACAGATAACAAGCAGTATTTAACACTGGAATGTCTGGCAAGGTTACCGGGACAACTCGGCTTAAAGTGCGAGTAGAAAATCCGGCAGCATCTCACCTAGACGAATCTAGTGGTAAAGCGCTGAACGCTGATCATGATGACCAGGCGGAGCTGAACAAGCTAGAGGCACAGGCAGCGAACAGGGTTTAGACACTAATGCGCTTGGCGAGATTACTGGGACGACTTGGTTTAAAATACGAGTAGCAAATCCGATAGCATCTCGCCTAGACGAATTTAGTGAATAAAGCGCCGAGCGCTAAGTATGCTCACCAGACGGAGTTGAGAAACCTGACGGTCCCAATCACTTTTCTTTCGAGATAGTGAGAGACCGGAGCTGAAGGGTCCGGAGGTCAAGTACGCTCGGGGTTTAAGCGCACTCTCGGTGGCTACCAGCCATCCCAGGAGTGGGCAAAAACTCAGAGTTCAACGACCACGAAGGGTTGGCCACGCATAGTATAAAGTAGTAAAATACATATAACATGGAATAAAATACATGTCGACCCGACGAAACGGGGAAACCCAAATGGAGGCGAGGACACTCGCCTAAATCTCCGGAAGAGCCGAAAACTCTAAAATCCACGGAACTCGCCCACGCGTCATAAAATATAATAATATATTAATATTTTTAGAGAGAGAAAGTGAAGAGGAGAGAGAAAGAGTGAGAAACCTAGAGAGAGAAATATATGGAAAGAGAGAGTGCACAGGTAGACGCGGGTTTTGCGAGTGAGACGCGGGGGTCGCAGACGCGGGAGTCGCGTCGCGGGAATAGCAGACGCGGGAATCACAGACGCGGGAATCACGTCACGAAGGTGCCACAAACGCGGGGTTCGAGACCCGCGTTCAAGTCAGGGCACAAGGAGAACACAGACGCGGGCGTTAGCTCCGCGTCGTGTAGATACGAAAGGGATACAGACGCGGGCATGGATTTCGCGTTGCGTCGATACAAGAACGCGAAGGCCACGTTAAGGAGTTGCCTGGATGCGGGGGTGAGATCCGCGTCAACAGAGAGAAAGAGAGAGACAGGGAAAGATGATTTCGTTGGTGGTGGTGTTATTTGGTGAAGGAGATGGATTTTAATGGAGTAATGAAAAGGAGGTGATGATGAAGGTGATGTTGGAGGTTTAAGTAGTGGAGATGGAGGTGGTATTGTGATGGGGAAAGTGATGGTGGAAGTGAAGATGGTGGTGGAAAATAGTAGAAGTGATGGTGATGAAAACGGTTAAGAAAAGATGGTGGTGGTGACGTTAGTGTTGTCGTTTGCAATTGTCACCGGAATGATTACCGGAATAATCGTGAACGATTACCAGAATAATCATCGGAGATGTTGCCGACGAAGAAGAGCTCGGCCCCAATCCAAGGAGGGTGTCCGGCCCTAGAGAAGATGATGGGGTGGTGGTTTTGTGGAGAGGTTTGTTGTGGTGGTAGTTTTGGAGAAGGTAAAGGAGAAGGTGGAGGCTTTGGTGGAGTTTTGGGCTTGTGGTGGTTTAAATGGAGAAGGAGGAGAAGAAGATGAAGGTAGGGAGTTGGAGAAGTTATAGTGGTTGTGGTTGTGGTAGAGATGATGGAGGAGTTGGTGGTTAAAGTTTTGGTGAAGAGAAAAATGAAGTGGAATGAAGAAGGAAAGTTTATATAGGAATTGGAATTGTGAAGGTGATGTAAAAGAGTTTAGGGAGGGGTTTTTTGTAAAAATGGAGAGGTGAGGTGTCTCTTGGCCGGCCATGGTGATGGGAGAGGGATTTGAGTGGTTTGGGATATTTTGGAGAAGATATTTTTTGGTGGAAGGAGAAGATATTTTTTTTGGTGGAAAGTTGTAGAAAGTATTGGAAGAATGGAGAATTTGGTGGAAGGAAAAGGAAGGAAAGAAAAAGGAAAAAAGGAAAAGAAATTAAAAAAGGAAGATACTCTCTTGGAAGAAAAAGGAAAAATAATTAGAGTGGCGGATTCCCGGGATTCAGTTGCGGATGCGGAAAACTTTCGGAAAAATACCGAAATCGTCCGAAAATCAAGTATCTTGGAACGACCCGCAAAAATTCTCAAAAATCAAGAATATTATTCTAAGAATCATGGTGAAATTCGTTTTAAGAAATTATTTATAATTTTTAAATTAAAAATCCTGGAATCGGCCGCCAATATCGGTCGATACCAAATCTCGCAGAAATCTGATAAATTCTGAAAATCTCCAAAAAATGAATTAAGATAGTAAATATTATTCTAAGCAAATTTATGAAAGCAGTTTCTCAAAATTTGACTCCATTTGCAAATTAAAAATCCAGGAATCGGTCAGCGGCACTGGTCGACACCGATTTTGAAGATTTTCATTTTAATTCAGAAAAATTCCAAAAAATCATAGAAAATCTAAAATATTGGAAAATGATGTTTAAAACTGAAATCGGTCAAATCTAAATACTAGAAAGACTAAATTGAGCAATTCACTAGGATCGGGCTCTCGGTGCAGACTAGGGTTGACTCTGAGTCCGTGAATCTGGATCCAAGACAAAACGATCATATAAATAATTCATAATACAAAACGAATACAGGAAGCAAATCGAAAAATATGATCGAAAAATCTGAATACGCAACTAAGTACGTATTCTGGGAGCGGAGTGTTACAATTACATATGTGTCCCTATACATAATACCCAACACACATTAATATGCCCATGCAAATACATCCATTAAATTTATTAAATTTACATGGACAAAGAAAGAGGAGCTCACGCATGGGCAAGGCTCGCGGCGCGCTGATGTCACGGGCGGATTCTTTTGACTTCGAACCACTTGAACCCGTGCGACACTTAACTCGCTCTTTCTCCTTAGAAGCGAAGCTAGGTCAGCCTAACCCTTACACTCACTCACTCACTCAAGAGAGAGAACAATTGGAGAAGAAGTGGAAGCTTGTATTGTTTACTCTTGCTTTCCTTGATGATTACAAATGAACACCATTGGCCCCTATTTATAGGTAAGGGCTTGTACAAGAATTCTCTAGAATTGGAAGCTTCTAGAATATCTAGAAGATCCCCTATATTCATCCTTAAATATCTTATTCTAGAATCCTCTAAGAATCTTCTATGGAATATCCTTCTAGAGAGTATCCTTCTAGGAATGTTCCATGGAATATCCCTCTAGGAGAATCTTCTAGAGAATATCTCTCTTTATATGGTATATCTTAGCCCACTCTACCACATGGGATAAGCCCAAATGAACCCAAGATGAGCCCAAGTGTAACAAGATGGAGCGGTTCGTGACATTCTCCCCACCTATCCGAGTGATGCCCTCATCGCTGAGTTTTCTCCCAATGGAATTTCTCGATTAAGTCCTCGAACTGCCAAAGAGCTCGTGCCGGTTCCCAACTGCTTTCGCTATCTGGCAATCCCTTCCACTTCACAAAGTATTCCAACCTCGGGTGGTTGTTTGCTTCACGAACCGTCCTGTCCGCTATGATCTCTTCTGCTTCCTTGTCGAACTCCATGCGAATTCCTGCTGGTGCTCGACTAGATTTCCCCCGATCCGGATCTTCCGCGTCCTTATGGTAAGGCTTTAACATGCTCACATGAAAGACCGGATGATACTGAAATCACCTAGAGGGGGGTGAATAGGTGATAATGCTAATCTAGTGAACTTAATGCGGAATTTAAAAACTAATTGCAATTACAACAATTAATGCAACCAACAAACGATGCACACACAAGCTAGCCAAGCATATAAATATGAATGATCAATATGAAATGATGCAAGGCACAAAGTAAAGAGAGAGAGTAAGAGTCAAGGGATCAAGCGCAAACAACAAGATATGTTTTGAGGTTAGAGCACCCAGCTCTACATCCCCGCCTTTACCACCGTGAAGGATTTTTAGTCCACTAGCTTGTCCATAAAGGACTCCCACAAAGGGAACCTCCACCGAGGATTTGGGGCAATACAATCACAAGGAGTACCCAACTCCTCTCCTTACAAACACAACCTCCTCCTTGAGGCACAACACCAAGCCAACAAACAATCACCTCACAACTTGAGGGATTAGCACAAAGCTTACACAAGGATCACCTCACACCTTGAGGGATACAACCCAATAGCACAACCTCCTCAAGACAATGAGGGAAAGGCACAAAGCCAAGCTAAGATAGGGTTTACAACTTGGTGATCAAAAGACCACAAACAATCTCTTTTCCCACACAAAGATCCTATAGAATAAGATAGTAGATGTAGCTCAAGTGTGGAGAAACCAAAGGAATGGAAATCAAAAACTCAAAGAAAATCCTTGGGAAAAACTAGAAACCAAGATAAAGAAGTTGAATCAAACACTTTCCCAAAAACCCTTTTCTTTGATTTTCCAAACCCTAGCAAGAACACCATATAGATTGTTCAATTTAAAGCCCAAAAACTTCTTTTGATTGCTTTGAAAACACTGGAGAGTTAGGAAAAATTAGCACAAAAAATCTTAGAGAAAACCTCTTTCCAATGGGGTATATATAGCCCCCAGAAAATTATAGCCGTTGGCAGCAGAAACTGCCAAAATGAACTACCGGTCGACCGTCCGGTCGACCAGCCAACGGTCGATTTTTGACCGTTGGCAGCTACCGGTCGACCGCCCGATCGACCGGCCCCAGAAACAGAGAGCAACACTCTCTGTCCGGTCGACCGCTCGGTCGACCAGGAGCAACCCGAGAGTGGGTTGCTCACAGTCGGTCGACCGGTCAGTCGTCCGGCCGACTGACACGGCTACTGATTAGTCTACAAATTCTGCATTATTATATCGTATTTCTCACAATTTTTATGAATAAATAGTCGTCTAAATCGTGTTTTGGTCTTAATTGCAGGTAAATCCAAAGTCCAAGGGCAAAGATGGAATAAGAGGCTAATTCAGCTCAATTTATGCTAATTAATCCCGCAATTACTTGGAGGCCAAGCAAAGGATTTTCTAGAACATGCATTGTACCTAGACTCCTGAGCTGTCAGACGAATATTCGGGCGAAAGTACCAGAAATAGGATATACCTGGAAGCAGCTAGAAGTTAGACGAAGCTCCAGAAGAAATCCAGAGAATTAATTCTCTGGAATTGCCGCAAAACGCGGCAAAGGCGCGGCATTTTTATGGAGCCACGCGTCGATTTTCGACGCGTGGCCCCGTCTCGTCTTCCAGAGCCTTCTTTTGCCTATAAATAGCCCTGCAGAGAGCCCAAACGCAAGCAGTCTTCGTTTTTAGGAGTAGGTGCAGATTTTAGGAGTAGTGTAGGTGAGTGTTCTTCATTTCTTGTATTTTCTTTTCTTTTTAGATCATTGTAGTAGGGCTGAGTGATTCATAGAGAGAGAGATTGAGAGGGATTGATGTAATAGAGAGTGACACTCTATGTAAAGGTGCCTCCTTTCTCCTCCATTGTAATCTCCTTCACCTTCTAACATGATTTCTTGCTAACTTTTTCTTCTCATGGCAATCTAACTACTAACCACTAACCATCTAACCACTTACTTGATAATCCACATGAATCGGGTTGCCTCTACAAGGCCTTGTTCTTGCAAGAGCCATTGATGGCCAATGATGATGGGTTCTAACATCTAACTTGCTAACTTGCTAACTTGCTAACCAAGCTAACTCTCTTTTATTTCATGCTCTTTTATTTCATGCTAGTAGTGTAATGAGTGATGCTTGAAATAGCTTGTTCTTGATGCATGTTTTGATTGTTATGAACCATCCATGAGCCATGCTTTGTACCGTCTCTTGGAGCCAAGGATTGTGATGGCCGAGGATCAAAATGTGAGGCAACTATCTCGAAGAGGTTAGCATGGTTAGTGGAGCATTTAGTAGTTAGTAGCCATGAGCTTTCTTTTATCTTGTTTTAGAAATCGTTTTCCAAATTCTTTCTATCATTTTCTTCGTTGTTTTCATCGCCTTCTTAGTTTACCTTTGTCCCATCTTCTTTTCATTCATTTTCCAAACCACTTCTATTTTGTTTTCACTTCGCCGTTTTCATCACTCTCCTCACCTACCACATTCTGGATTTCCTTTTCTTTTCTTTTCACATTCTTTTTCATTCTTTCAAACAAAGAAGAAGTGTTAACAACTGACGTGAATAGAGACTGTTAATGCTTCTATCGCCTCCCTTCCCTATGGATACGACCCGTTGAGCCAATGCTATAACGGAAGTATCGAGGGTACATTAGCACATTTGAGCTTTTCAACGATTCTACATAATATACACTTTTGAGTAGTTTTTACCCCGATCAAAATTTTTGGCGCCGTTGCCGGGGAAGGGAATGGTTTTGTTTTCACGTTTTTGTTAACATTGTCTTCTCTGTTTTGGTGTGCAGGGCAATTTTACAGGTGCTTAATATTGCAGAACATAAGCTAGCTTTGTATCTCCCTGCTCTTGAAAGCAGGGCCCCAGATTTTGAACAAAAGCCGCGGATCCGCGACATTTGCCGCAAAACCGCGGCACTTTTGTGAAAATTGTATATGTTGTTGTTCTGGGATGTGTGAATTGTAATAGCTAGTTGATTTGTGTTGCTATATTTCTTGCTTTGATTGCCTACACACTATAAAAATAAAAGAACTAAAATACGGTATTTGGACGCCTTTAAAACGGTTTACACATTTGCATTTAGGCACGTGTCAATTCAATTCCAATATACTGTATTTTGTTCTGTTGTTGTGATCTGGATGGAGATGTACATATGGCATTGCATATAGCATAGGACAAACACGTGGGTGATTTATCGCTTTGTGTTATATTCTTGTCTATATTGCACACTTGCACGAATTGAATTTAAGGGAAAATCCCAAACAAGATAAGGTGGGATTTAATCACCCTTCCTTAGCCCAAAAATCATCTCCCCACTCACACAACCCAAGCCTTAATAAAATTTGAATAGACGTTGGCCCCTAGGGACATGTACATCTAGGTCTAGGTCAACCCTCTTATTGGCTTGGTTTTGCTTTTTCTTTTCTTTTTGTTTGTTGTTTGATTTTTTCTTTTTGTTTGTGATTATTTGTGAAATGGCATTCAATAATAACAATTCTTTCAATCCGAATATGAATCCATATTTCACACCAACTCCATATGATTCGGATAATTCCAACCCGGCGTTTTACAATATGCACCAACCAAATACACAGGGTTGGCCTTATCCGAATCAATACAACCCATACCCACATTCTTATGACTATAATTTCCAAAATAATTTCAACTCGTCACAGAGTCATTGGGGATTCAAGTCCCCCGAGTTAAATTTTCAACCTCCTTGTCCCCCATGTCCACCTTGTCCATCATATTCATCTTATCCACAATATTCATTCCCCGATTTAGCTTCTTATACTCCTTTTTCTGAACCACCAATTGAAGAAAAATCTGAGTTACTAAAGAGTTTAGAAGCCAATCTACAAAGGGCCGAGCAACAACTTCAAGAAACATTGGCCTCTCCAATTCCACCGTATTTTCAAGAGTCTTACTCAGTTCTATCTCCTCATAATGAACAACCATTTGCCTTGGAAATGAGTAAGGAACTTTTATGTGAGTCCAAACAACAATCACAAAATCTGATGGACTCACAATTTCACCACCAATTTCAAAACAACACTGCATCTCTTTAACAAAATAATGAACCAATCAGCCAGGAAAAGATGCTTGAATTCATGACTCAGGCTCAAAATGCTCGTAACCGTGACATAGATATGATGATCCAAACTCTTCATTCTCATCCTATTTCTAATGTCACTACCCATTCTGACAGAGCCAAAGAGTCATGTTGTTTTGGAAATCAAGATTCAATTTCAGCACACCCACCTGAACTTGTCCAAACTTCAGATCCCATTGACATTTTGGCAAGTTATCCTTTTCTTGAAATTGAACTTGAGCATGAATATGATCCTGAACTTCCACTTGATGATTCAATTCTACTTCCTGATTTAATTATGACTCCGGTGTCTTCACCTGATTTCACTCCTTTTCCCGAGTCAGTATTGGATCCAGTGCCTATCCATTGTGAAATTGAATCACCAATCTCTTATGATGATCATATTGAACTTGACCAAATTCATACTTTTGAAAGTCCATTTGATAAATTGATAAGTTCTCATTTTTGTGGAATTGAACTCAATGTGTAATGTGACTTTGACCCTCAAGTTTGTGATTTAGTCCAAATACCTGAATCATTATTGACTCCTGTATTGTTACCCAATTTGAGTAACATTTTAGAGTCAGTTTTGATTCCCAACCCTCCTGAACTTGAATCACTAATCTTAGATAGTCACATTCCATCATGGGGAAATGAATTTGGACCTGAGCTTGATCTTCTTGATTTGGACACACTTCCTGAACCAATTTCGATTCCCGAACCTTTACTTGACTTAAGTATTTTTCCTGAGTCAGTATTAGTTCATGTGCCTCCTGAGTCCAAATCAATCATTCCATCTTTTCATACTCCATTCTGGGACAAGGATCTTGATAAATTTGACTCTGAAATTATTTTAAAAATTTGGAAATTAGATGGGGTAACATTGTTAATAAAATTCACACATGCATGCATCATTCTAGTGGGTTGTATCATGGAGGTCTATGGTGGGTTCCTCAAAACCCAAAGCAAAGTTGATTGGGCCATGTTTCGTGGACCAATCCGACCACCACCGGAACCACCACCTTAAGGTAATTTTTTCCTTCCCTCTCTATTTTGTTTCATGCATACATATATCACGATGCATTGAGGACAATGCATGAAATAAGTGTGGGGGAGGGTTTACTAACATAGAGTTTTTAGATTTTTTCTCTTACACTTCTTTTAGAAATAAATAAAATAAAAAAAAACTTTTTGAAATAAGAGACAAAGTTTTGATCTATTTTTAAGAAAATTAAGATGTATCTTAGAAATTAAGAAAGCCTTAATTATGACATCTTAAACCTAGTTGAAATAATAGATCTTGTTTGAAATTATAGGCTAAGTAAGAAAAATTGGGGAGATATTTTTATCTTGAATTTTTTGCCTTAGATAGTATGCACTTCACACTTACACATTTTTTGGGATGGAAACAAAGACCAAAAATGCCATAAAATAAAATAAAAAAAAATATATATATATAAAACATCACTTATTAAGCAGGATAATTGTGCCTCAAGAAGCATGATTATTCACGCCTAACGGTGGTAAAGGAAATAAATAATCCCCTTTAGTTTCGTGGCCTTTTTCACTCGAGTCCTTAAACCCGAGGGATGTTTTCTCATCTGGTGCCCTAAGATCGACTGGTTTGGAGTCATCGGTTATAGGCTCTTACATGGGTGAACTAGAAAGCCTAAACTAAGGGAAGAAAAAAGTGAAAAAGAAAATAAATATATATAAATAAATGGCTTGATGGTTAGAGTTGAAATCCCAGAAATCTTCACTGTCACGGTGTGCATACTATCTAGGTTTTATGAAAGATAAAATATTCAATCTAATTTTGAATTCTTACATTAATTGAAGACAAGATCTTGCATAGAGACTAAGTTTAAGAAAGAATAATTATAGGTGGACTTATGACCTTAGATCACTTATATTTTTGCAAAAATAGTTCGAAAACATGTCTCTCTTTCAAAATGAATTTTCAAAATACTAACATTTGTCTTCTTTCTTTATGGATTTTGTGGGTGCAATCCGCTGAAAACCCTCAGGAGACAACACTCCTCCTCTAGGGTAACCTAGAGGTTTAACGGCTTGTTGCACACGCTCAGTGCAATCGCGTCACCTGCGAAAGTGGTGTAATAATCCTTGTAATATAGTTTTCTTTTCTTGTTTTGCTCGGGACGCGCAAAAGAATAAGTGTGGGGGTGTGATTAGTCTGCAAATTCTGCATTATTATATCACATTTCTCACAGTTTTTATGAATAAATAGTCGTCTAAATCGTGTTTTGGTCTTAATTGCAGGTAAATCCAAAGTCCAAGGGCAAAGATGGAATAAGAGGCTAATTCAGCTCAATTTATGCTAATTAATCCCGCAATTACTTGGAGGCCAAGCAAAGGATTTTCTAGAACATGCATTGTACCTAGACTCCTGAGCTGTCAGACGAATATTCGGGCGAAAGTACCAGAAATAGGATATACCTGGAAGCAGCTAGAAGTTAGACGAAGCTCCAGAAGAAATCCAGAGAATTAATTCTCTGGAATTGCCGCAAAACGCGGCAAAGGCGCGGCATTTTTATGGAGCCACGCGTCGATTTTCGACGCGTGGCCCCGTCTCGTCTTCCAGAGCCTTCTTTTGCCTATAAATAGCCCTGCAGAGAGCCCAAACGCAAGCAGTCTTCGTTTTTAGGAGTAGGTGCAGATTTTAGGAGTAGTGTAGGTGAGTGTTCTTCATTTCTTGTATTTTCTTTTCTTTTTAGATCTTTTAGTAGGGCTGAGTGATTCATAGAGAGAGAGATTGAGAGGGATTGATGTAATAGAGAGTGACACTCTATGTAAAGGTGCCTCCTTTCTCCTCCATTGTAATCTCCTTCACCTTCTAACATGATTTCTTGCTAACTTTTTCTTCTCATGGCAATCTAACTACTAACCACTAACCATCTAACCACTTACTTGATAATTCACATGAATCGGGTTGCCTCTACAAGGCCTTGTTCTTGCAAGAGCCATTGATGGCCAAAGATGATGGGTTCTAACATCTAACTTGCTAACTTGCTAACTTGCTAACCAAGCTAACTCTCTTTTATTTCATGCTCTTTTATTTCATGCTAGTAGTGTAATGAGTGATGCTTGAAATAGCTTGTTTTTGATGCATGTTTTGATTGTTATGAACCATCCATGAGCCATGCTTTGTACCGTCTCTTGGAGCCAAGGATTGTGATGGCTGAGGATCAAAATGTGAGGCAACTATCTCGAAGAGGTTAGCATGGTTAGTGGAGCATTTAGTAGTTAGTAGCCATGAGTTTTCTTTTATCTTGTTTTAGAAATCGTTTTCCAAAATTCTTTCTATCATTTTCTTCGTTGTTTTCATCGCCTTCTTAGTTTACCTTTGTCCCATCTTCTTTTCATTCATTTTCCAAACCACTTCTATTTTGTTTTCACTTCGCCGTTTTCATCACTCTCCTCACCTACCACATTCTGGATTTCCTTTTCTTTTCTTTTCACATTCTTTTTCATTCTTTCAAACAAAGAAGAAGTGTTAACAACTGACGTGAATAGAGACTGTTAATGCTTCTATCGCCTCCCTTCCCTGTGGATACGACCCGTTGAGCCAATGCTATAATGGAAGTATCGAGGGTACATTAGCACATTTGAGCTTTTCAACGATTCTACATAATACACACTTTTGAGTGCTAGTTTCGCCCCCGATCAGCTACGTGCACAATCTTGTGCACGTCCGGTCGACCGCTACGGTCGACCGGCTCCCGACCCGGTCGACCGTGACGGTCGACCGCCAGAGCCTGGCAGCCAAAATCTGGGACTGAAAAACATGTTCTTTTTAATTCTAAAAATACCCATAAATCTTCTAAAAATCCACAAAAATAGTTTTCTCATTTTACATAGATATATAAACTTGTGTTAAAAAATTTCAACACAAATTTCAAACATTTTGAACTATTTTTATGTCTTACAAATTTTATCAAAAACCAAAACCTGTATTTTTCAAACTTGGATTTTTCAAAAGAAAATCCGATTTTTTCAAAACTCATTTAAATACAAAAACATGATACTTAAACACATTGAAGCATGTTGCATATGGACATAAGTCCAATATACATGAAACATATATATATATATATCCATGTTTTTGACTTTAATTCCAAAATATGTTTTGTTAAAAATACCAAAACATAAAACACATGAATAAGTAAGTCAAAACTAAGTTTGTCTAGGAAGTTGAAGCATGCATGTATATAGAACAAATCTAATATACATTAAACCATGTAAACTTGTTTTGATCTATCTATTCATGAAACCAAGATCGGTTAAACCAAAAACGGAAAAACCGAAAACCAATATTCAAAACATGAAACGTGTGTGTTGTGAAATTGAGCATATCATACTATTCTAATCATTACAAATGGATCTAAAACTCAAACTAAACTAGGTACCGATGTCTTCTTGTAGAGCGCCGTCTCCAAGCCTACTCGATCCAAAACTCCGTGATCCACCGAGCTTCACTCCAATGAGTGCTATATATGATCTTGTCGCTCGGGCTCTTGAATCACTATGTGAAAGCTTCCAAACCATCTTTGTTGAAGCTAATCACCAACTAATATCTTGGTTAATGATCTGAAACTAAAATCACAAGATTATTAGTACACATAACTACATGAGTTAATCATCATCAAAACTAGAGTGGAAGGCCTTTGGGCCAACAGATACTTCACTGTTGGGGAAGTTGTACCCTGTAGGCTACATTCCCCACTCTTTTCTCAATAGGAAATGGGCCTTCATACTTCCTTATCAAGCTCTTGTGTAGTCCCTTGTGCCGATCCAAAGTAGAGAGCTTAACAAGGACTAGGTCACCAACCTGATACTCCATATGTCTCCTCTTCTTATCTGCCCACTTCTTCATCCTTTTGGCCGTCTTGCTTAGACACGGACGCGCTAGCTCGTTCTGCTCTTGCCATCCCTTAGCAAATTTATAGGCAGCTGGGCTACTTCCCTTGTAGCCGATAGCAATGGAGTTAAGAGTGAGCGGCTGCTGTCCAGTGATGATCTCGAATGGACTCTTCCCGGTAGACTCACTCCTCTGTAGGTTGTAGGAGAATTGGGCTATGTCCAGAAGTTTCGCCCAATCCTGCTGGTTGGCACTCACATAGTGCCTCAGGTAGACCTCCAACAAGCCATTCACCCGCTCTGTCTGGCCATCCATCTGAGGGTGGAAGCTAGTGGAGAAGTTCAAGTCCGACCCCATGAGCTTGAAGAGCTCCGTCCAGAACCTGCCTGTGAAGCGGCCATCTCGATCACTCACGATTGTCTTAGGCAAACCCCAATACTTCACCACATGCTTCAGGAATAGTGGGGCTGCCACCTCGGCTGGACACTTGGCTGGGGCTGGAATGAAGATGCCATACTTTGAGAACCGGTCGACCACCACCATAATAATATTGCACCCCTCGGACTTGGGTAAGCCCATGATGAAGTCCATGGAGATGCTTTCCCAAGTTCGCTCTGGAATCGGTAGTGGTTCCAGCAATCCGGCCGGTACCCTTTGCTCCGTCTTGTCTTGTTGGCACACAAGACAAGTCTTCACATAGGCCTCAACATCATCCCTCATGCGAGGCCAATAATAACTTTCTTCTGTGAGAGCTAAGGTACGGTGCATACCTGGATGTCCCGCCCACTATGAGTCATGGCACTCCTTGAGAAGCTCCCTCCTTAGGTTCCCGACTAGCGGCACATACAACCGCCTCCCCTTCGTATAAAGCAGATTTCCTTCTAGCCAGAACCTCCGAGTCTTGCCCTCCTTAGCATACTCCATCATATTCTTGGTTGTAGGGTCCTGAGTCAAGCCTTCTTTGATGCGATCGAGTAAGGAACTCTGAGGATGACTCAGTATAGCGGCGAACTCAATTTTTCGACTTAGTGCATCCGCTACTAAGTTGATTCTTCCTGGCTTGTACTCGAGCACATAGTCAAACTCGGCTAGGAAATCTTGCCATCGCGCCTGCTTGGGAGACAACTTCTTTTGGGTCTGGAAGTAGCTGGTGGCCACATTGTCCGTCTTCACCACGAACCTCGAGCCAAGTAGGTAGTGTCTCCATACTCGAAGACAGTGAACCACAGCTTTCATCTCCTTCTCCTGTACGGTATACCGCCTCTCGGTATCGTTGAGCTTCCGACTCTCATAGGCCACAGGGTGTCCTTCCTGCATCAACACCCCTCCAATCGCGAAGTCACTCGCGTCGGTGTGCACTTCATATGACTTGCTGAAGTCGGGTAGTGTGAGAACTGGTTCCTCCGTCACAGCTCTCTTCAAAGCCTCGAACGCTCCCTTGCACTTCGAACTCCAATCCCAAGCCTGATTTTTCTTCAGCAAGTCGGTGAGTGGAGCAGCCATCGCCGAATAGCTCTTGATGAACCTCCGATAGTAGTTTACTAAGCCAAGGAAAGCTCGCAGCTCCGTCACCTTGGTGGGAGGTTCCGACTCCAATATGGCCTGGATCTTGGCTTGATCCATCCGAATCTTTCCTCTTCCAATGGTGTGGCCGAGGAACATCACTTCCTCTTGTGCGAACGAGCACTTCTCCCTTTTCACATAAAGCTCGTTGCTTCTGAGGGCCTAGAATACTTGCCTCAAGTGCTCCACATGCTCGTCCATCGTCTGGCTATAGACCACAATATCGTCCAGGTAGACCACCACAAAATGGTCCAAGAAGGGCTCCAACACCTTATTCATCAGAGTGCAGAATGTGGCCGGTGCGTTGGTGAGACCGAATGGCATAACTAGGAACTCATACGATCCGTACCTGGTCACGCACGCGGTCTTCAATTCATCTCCTTTTGCAATCCGCACTTGATAATACCCCGAGCATAAGTCAAGCTTGGTAAAGTATCTTGCTTGACCCAACCTGTCTAACAAGCCTGCTATCAGAGGAATATGATACTTGTTTTTCACCGTGATCTTGTTTAGCGCTCGGTAGTCGATGCAAAGCCGCAATGAACCATCATGTTTCTTCTAGAAAAGCACTGGTGCACCATAGGGAGCCTTCGACGGACGAATATATCCGGCATCCAACAACTCCTTCAGCTGCTTTCAAAGTTCTTCCAGCTCTGGTGGTGCCATGCGATAAGGACCCATGGCCGGAGGTCGAGTTCCAGACTCGAGCTCGATTTTGTGGTCCACCTCTCTCCTAGGTGGAAGCTTGCTTGGCAGCTTGGCGGGCATGATGTCCTGGTAGGCTTCCAAGACGCCTCGGATCTCCTTGGGCACGTCCTCTCCTTCCTTTGAGCCTTCCTCCACCTTAATGGTAGCAAGAAAGGTCGGCTCATGACGTCGAACTCCCTTGGATATCTGTAATGCCGAGAGCATTTTGGATGATACACTCTCCTGCTTGATCTGAACTGTGCACGCCTTCCCCTCAAGGATGCACATGGTGTTGGTGTAGGGAACCAACACGACCTTCACTTTGTCCAGAAACTGTAAGCCAAGCACCACATCGAAGTCGTCCATGGTCATGACTGTCAGGTTCTCCTGGCCATGCCACTCCCCTATGCTCACATCCACCTTGTAAGCTACGCCATCGATAGGAGTGGGACTAGAGTTGACGGCCTTAATGGTGCCTCCTCCCTTAGAGATCTTAAGGCCCAACTTGCTAGCAATATCACTTGAAATAAGAAGATGAGAAGCTCTAATATCTAGAAGGGCCTTGAAGGTCTTACCGGAGATGGTTGTCTCGACGAACATTGCCCCTCGAGGCCTTTCATCCACCTTTGCCTTGATCGCATTGAGGAGACGAAGTGAGTGAAGCCTAGTCTCCTCCGGTTGCTTTCCTTCTTCCTTTTGGACAAGAGCAGCGAGATTAGCCCTCTTGGGACAGTCCATGGCTTTGTGGGTATCTCCGCAAAAGTAGCATGCTAACTTCTTCGGACGATCTCCTCCTCTATTGGTGTTGCCGCGGAACTTTCCCTTCTCAAATGCCGGCTTAGGTGGGAACTCCTTTGATAGTTTCTCCTTTTCTCCCCCACCTTTAGCAGGCTTGCTCTCTTGTCTTTTGGTTTGGATGAATCTCCTATCTTCTTGAACTCGATAAGAGACTCGGCCACTTGCATGGCTTGGGCAAGGGTTTGGACCCCTCGCCTTTGTAATTCCATCCTGGCCCATCCAGAGAGGCCATCCATGAACGAGAAGAGGGAGTCTTTCTCACCCATGTCGGGGATCTCCAGCAGTAGTTCTGAAAATTCTTTGACATAATCACGAATGGAACCTTTTTGGGTAAGGCGTCGGAGTTTACCTCGGGCCTCGTCCTCGGCATTCTCCGGATAGAACTGCCGCTTAAGATCCGCCTTGAACTCTTTCCATGTGTTGATGGAGCATGTGCCCTTCTTCATATCTTCACATCGCCTACGCCACCACAACGTAGCGATGTCTTCAAGATAAAGAGGCACAGCTTGAATCTTGGATGCATCGTCTCGAAATCCGACAGCATTGAAGTAGACTTCCATGCTCCAAAGGAAGTTATCAATCTCCCGAGCATTCCGAGACCCCTTGTAAGGCTTCGACTTGGCACATCTTTAGCCATAAGAGGATGTGACACCATACCTCGAGTTGCCAATGCGACATCATGTTGGTCGATCTTCTCCTTAAGCTTGGCCAACTCCTTCAAGAGTACCTCCACGTGGTTCCGCAGAACCGCGTTCTCCTCCCTAAAGGAAGTGTTCCCTTGCTGCAACATGTCGACGGTGGAATTCAAGGCCGACTGCATCTCCTCCTGAAGCTCGTCTCCCGCAGACTCTAACTTCTCGATGCGCTCGTCGTAAGCCTCCAGCTTATCCACCACGGTAAGCTCCATCTTAGCTAACCGTGCCTCCAGCGTCACCATGACATCTCGGGACTTCTCCCTATGAGGCTTGGGTGCATCCTTTGGATCTACAACTCCACCCATCTCGGAACGAAGATCGGGGCTCGACATTATCACTCCCGAATCTAAGCTCTGATACCAATTGTCACGGGCGGATTCTTTTGACTTCGAACCATTTGAACCTGTGCGGCACTTAACTCGCTCTTTCTCCTTAGAAGCGAAGCTAAGTCAGCCTAACCCTCACACTCACTCACTCAAGAGAGAGAACAATTGGAGAAGAAGTGAAAGCTTGTATTGTTTACTCTTACTTTCCTTGATGATTACAAATGAACACCATTAGTCCCTATTTATAGGTAAGGGCTTGTACAAGAATTCTCTAGAATTGGAAGCTTCTAGAATATCTAGAAGATCCCCTATATTCATCCTTAAATATCTTATTCTAGAATCCTCTAGGAATCTTCTATGGAATATCCTTCTAGAGAGTATCCTTCTAGGAATGTTCCATGGAATATCCCTCTAGGAGAATCTTCTAGAGAATATCTCTCTTTACATGGTATATCTTAGCCTACTCTACCACATGGGATAAGCCCAAATGAACCCAAGATGAGCCCAAGCGTAACAAGATGGAGCGGTTCGTGACACTGAGGAGGCTTCGGCGAAGGGGGCGGAGGCCGCGAAAGAGGTCGATGGATAGAGGATCTCGCCGGAAAGGGCATGGGTTCGTTCGTGCTCGCTGACGAAGATTGATGGCGATCCACGGAGAGGTAGAAGATGCCATCCTACACAATCACATACATCATACATATTAACACTCAACACATACTCATATGCATGCATATCTTTTATAACACACACTACACATTTATATAAACAAGAGGAACATAGAAAGGAGGGGGAGAGAACTTACACACTGGTGTGACTTGCGGCGCGCCGACGGAGGCTCTGGCAGAGGCGGCGTAGGGTGCGGGTGCGTTCGCGCTCACTGATGGCGATCGACGACAATCCACAGAGAGGTAAAAGATGCCATCCCACATAAAAGTACCACGCACCCACGCACTCACACTTCACAGCACTCCAAAATGAAACACACATTTAAATACATCCACTAAGCTAACACTAACACATTTATAATTACATAAGATAATTAATGCATGCATATTAACACATTAATAGTTACACCCCATCACACTTATACAAAACATGTATAGAGAGAGGAAAAAAAATACTCACGTAATGGGGAAGGGCACGACGGGGGACGCCTCGACGGCAGAGCTCATGGAGGGTGGCGATTGCCCCCGAAGCTCACCGGAAAGGACGTGGGCATTCTCGCGCTTGCTGGCGGAGCGTGAACGGCCATCGTCATTGCCTTGGCCTGTTGTTGGTTGCGCCACGGGGTGGCTCAGCAGAGGGGAGCTACTGTTGCGCAGCCATGGGGAGGAGGGCTATGGCGTGGAGGGAAGCTACAGGCTGGTGGGTGGACAGTCATTGAAGGAGGCTATGGGGAAGGACAGTGGCAAGATCTTGGAGGAGAGGAGGCTGTCGCATGGACTGTGGGCTGCCCTTGCTGATATGGCTTGGCCTGGTGGAGTTTTGCACGCGCCAGGAGAGATGGGAGAGGAGAGGAGCCCGCAGTTGAGGCCTCAGGTGCGCTGCCGGTGATGATGCCATGGATGAAGGGTGTTGTGCGGAAAGAACAGCCGAGTAGGAGTACGACACGGGGAAACTCGGTCTTGGTGGTGTTGAGATTGGTTGCGGCTTGGAGGAAGGCACAGTGGAGATGCTCCGGGTGTTGCGTGCTCGGCTCCGGGCTGCCGCGAGGCTCAACGGGGTAGGTTCTTCACTGCAGGAGAGGGCTCGGTGTGCAGGCCTGCAAGGGGGTGGGTGATGAACTCGGTTGTGAGAGAGAGAAAGAGAAGATGCAACACCTGAGAGAGTGTGAATGATATGAGAATAATATGGGATGATGGGTGGTTGCAGTAGAGAAGAAGAGTGGGGGAACGTGGGTGGAAATACGTGAGGAGTGGGTATAACCTGGTGGATGCGGGGAAAAGGGAAGGAACAGATGGAGAACGTGGCCGGCAGGTGAAGGAGAAGGTGGTTAGTAAAGTTGCTTAAATCTCTTGCAGAGTTTTAGGGAGGCATGGTGGTGGGTGGTATTATGATGTTTAAATAGAAATTTGACTGTAATTCCTTTTACAGTCAAAATTCCACAAGGGCATTATGGTTGGTGTGTTCAAAACATTGGTGGGTCCCTGACCTGAGGTCCAGGAGTTCGAAAATGTGATCTGATCACACACAAAGGGGGTTTTTTATCTTATTATTTAATTTTTATTTAATTTTTATTCTTTTCTTTTTTGAATAAATATTTAAGCATTATTTTATTAGATTAAATTCTATTAATTTAAAAATTCTCAAAAATTCTCGAAAATAGAAGATGTCATTCTGAACATTGTTGTGAAGTCAGATCTCCAAAAGTCATTCCAATTATTAATTAAAAATCTCGAAGTTAGTCCATGTCACTAATCGACTCTGAATTGAGATTCTTCTCCAATAATTCTCAAAAAATTTTGAAAAATCCAAAAAAATTTAAAATACTAAAAAATAATATCTTAAACTAAAATGGCCTTAATTCGACTACCAGGATGATTAAATCAGGTATCAGATACCAGTATTGACACACGTATATAGGGAACCGAGGGTTACATCATCAATACATGCAAGAATCAGAGTGTGGAAGAATGTGGTGCATTATACATTCCAACATACGAATACAATTACAAAGTTATCACAGAATGTGACACAATATTATAAGAATATTATATTACCGATAGGCGCAAACGCAAGAATACAAAGAGATATACAATAATGAACTGTGCAAAAGGCGCTCACGAGTCATAAAGGGAAAACTCAAAAGCTGAGCATGGGGCCTGGAAGGATAGCACCTTAGACGATCTGCCGATGATTCACGCTTTCGCCGTGCATCTCTGATCAGTAACCGAGAGAATCCACAGCTCCAGGCTTCAGGATCTGGACACAAGGATCCATGGGAGTCAGAAACTCCCTAACGAGTGGTATGGCGAATGCCAAGTAGCGTACAGGGATAAGCACATGTGTATCGATAAATCCATGTCATAAACATGTATTGAAAATTATGTCGTGAGCATAGGCATACATGAGCAGGCAGGGAAGCAGTAAGTAAAGTATAGATGGCAACACTAGCTATCTCCTAAATTAAAAAAAAACAACATAATACCGTTAAAGCAGATAAAACCAAATAAAACCGAATAAACTCTTATTAGAGTCTTATAATTATTATTCGCCCGACCCATATATCTAGGTATGTGTCCTGGTATACATCTCAACACACATACATCCATATATGAGTAAGTCGAGGTTATTATTGAAAACTAATGATGATTGATGGATCATATTTATAGTGGGTCCCGTCACTGCCCTGGGAGACGACCTAGTGGGAATTAAGACACCCAACACGAGTCTTCATACGGGGAACTAAGACACCCAAACACGAGTCTTCATACGGAGAATTAAGACACCCCAACACGAGTTGTCAGTCCTATGACCACTATAAACACGAAATCACCGATATTCATTAGTTTTCCCTATCCCAATGCGAGTTGACTTATTATAATTTATCATGTAATTATCAATTAATGGGAATAGCAGGAGCAGGACAAGTTGAGAAATTCAGGAGTACAAGAGTACATGAGTACTAGAGATATATGTCACTGTATATAATACATGATAACAAGTACAGGATTTCCGTAAATGTAATAATCACAGGTCAGGTGTTAACATGATAGGTGGCAGATGATAAGTGATATCATAACAAGGGCAGGTGATAAGTAGTAACATGTCAGGTGGTAACACATCAGATGTCAAGTGATAAAGGCATGTATCAGGTAATAGCATGTAGATGTCAGGTGATATACGACAAGTGTTAGCACATCAAGAGAAGACATGTCGAGTGATAGCGTAACAGCCAAGCACAACCAAGCGGAGCTTAAGCAGTGCTAGAAGCACAAACAACAAATAATGTTTAGTCCACTAAAGCGCTTGACAGAGCTACTGGAATGACTCGACTTAAAAGGCGAGTCTAAAATTCGGCAGAGTTCCACCTAGACAAATCTAGTGAAGTGCTGAGCGCTAAGCATGCCTACTTGGCGGAGCATGAGAGACATGATGGTCTAAGCGCACTCCTCTTTCGAGAAAGTGGGCAAGAGCTCGAGGGCTAGAGTACGCTCAGGGTTTAGACGCGCTCTCGGTACCTACCACGAAACCCATAAGAGTGCGAGGCTTAAAACTAACTGGGTAGCTAGCCTGAGATTGGGCAGAAACCCAGAGTCGGTACAAGGATACCTGCACGAGATGTTAGTACCACACGAGCATGTATATAAACGTGATAATATCTAGACTACCGTAGTGTGGTGAAGCCTGGAGGCTGAGTGTAAGCCCATAAGGGTTGAAGTAAGCCCGGGGTCTAAGCGCACTTTCGGTAACTACCACTAAACCCATAATGGTGCAAGGCCTAAAACCTATTAGGTAGCCATCCCGAGAGTAGGTGAAAGCCACGAAGTCTATGCAAGGGTACCTGCATGGTTAGTACCAACACGTGCACAAATCATATCGTTTACACTATTATAAGCATTCGAACACAAGATATAACACATGATATCGGTACACGCATACAACCCGATACAATCAGACGAACTTAGAGCACTAGATGAGAAAACATTCCTCGGGCTTAAGGATTCGAGTAAATAAGGCCACAAAACTTATGGGGATTATTTGTTTCTTTTGACCACCGTTAGGCGTGAATAATCATGCTTCTTGAGGCATAGTTATCCGGCTTTAATATGATTTTTCTTTTTATTTATTTTTGCTTTATGGCGTCTTAGGTCTTAGTTTCCATCCTTAATGTAAGTGTAAAGTGCATACTCTCTAAGGTAAAAAATTCAAAATAAAATTATCTCTCCAATCTCTCTTACTTAACTTATAATTTTTAAACAAGATCTAATATTTCAATTAGGTTTAAGATGTCATAATTAAGGTTTCCTTAGTTTTAAGATCATCTTAATTTTCTTAATAATAGATCAAAACTTTGTCTCTTTCTTCAAAAAGTTTTTTAAAAAAGGAAAAATCCTATATAAAAGGGAGGAAAAATCCTATAAGAAGTGAAAAATAAATAAAATCTAAAAAACTCTACGTTAGCGGACCATCCCCTACACTTATCTCAGATATTGTCCTCAATACATCGTGAATGTATGTATGCATGAAAATACAGAGGGAAAGAGAAATCACCTCAGGGTGGTGGTTCCAGTGGTGGTTTGATTGGAGCACGAAGTGTGGCCAAATCAAAATTACGTGGCGTTCGCAGGAACCCCCCAATGACCTCTCCGAGATAATCTACTATTATAATATATACATGGATAATTTTTATTAAGAATTTATCAAATCTAATTTCTAAATTTTCAAAATAATTTCAGAGTCATTATTATCATCACCTTTGTCCCAAAATAGAGTGTGAAAAGATGGAATGATTGATTTGAACTCAGGTTGTACAGGAACTAATAGCGACTCAGGAAATTGTCTGAAATTAAGTAAAGGTTCAGGAGTCGAAATTTGTTGAAGAAGTGGGTGCAAATCAAGAAGTTAAAACTCTAGTCCGCATTTATTTTCTCAGAATAAAATGTGATTTTCTATGATTGGTGATTCAAGTTCAAGAATGACAGGTATGAGAATCAAAACTGACTCTAAAATGTTGCTTAAATCGGGTAGCAAAATAGGATTCAATATTGATTCATGAATTTGAGCTGGATCACAAATTTGAGAATCTCGCTCACATTCTTGATTGAGTTCAATTTCATAAAAATGAGAACTTGCCAATTTGTCAATGGAACTTTCAAAAGTATGATGGTGGTCAAGTACAATATGATGATCATAAAAGATTAGTAATTCAATTTCACGATGAATGGGCACAAAATCCAATACTGACTCAGGAAAGTGATTAAAATCAGGTAAAGATACTGAAGTCAATATTGAGTCAAGAAGTGGAATGGAATTATCAAGTTAAGCTTCAGGATCACATTCATGCTCAAGTTCAAATTTAGGAAAGGGATAACTTACCAAAATGTCAATATAGTCCTCAAAACTTGGAGTTTGGTCAAGTTCAAATGGATGTGCTGAAATTGAATCTTAGTTTTCAAAACAATAGATTCCTGGGCCAGAACGATAAGGTTGATAAGAGAGAGTTTCCTCATTTCTATAAATGTTGACCAATTGACTCAATTGTGCTTCTAACCTATCGATAGACTAGGTAAAAGATTTTTAAAATTGTTGTACGGTCTCATGCATGATTTCTATACTCTTTTCTAGCTCGATTTTTTTCTTCAAATGATTGTTCTAGAAAGGAAGTGTACAAATCTTGGCTTTGGAAAAATTGTGAAGATTGTGAGTCCAACATGTTTTGAGACTGTCGCTCGGACTCACGCAAGAGTTCTATACTCGTGTCCAAGACTGATGATTGGTCATTTTAAAGAGGTGGGACTGAGTATGACTCTTGAAAATATTGTGAAATTGGGGAGGCCAACATTTTCTGAAATTTTCGTTCAGCCTCCTGCATGGCTTCTATACTCTTTTCTAACTTAAAGTTTTCTTCTATGGATTGTTGTAGAAAAGAAGTATATGAAGCTTGGTATTGAAAACATTGTGAGTCGAGCTTGTATTGTTGGGACTCAAGCATGGCTTGTACAGCTTTCATACTCTTTTCTAATTCAGATTTTCTTCAATTGATGGTTCTGAAAAAAGAGTATAGGAAGAAAATCGGGGAATGAATATTGTGAAATTGTGAAAAATGTGGATGAAAATTTGAATCGGGGGAGGTGAATCCCCATCGACTCTGTGAAGAGTTAAAATTATTTTGAAAGTTTTGGTCATAAGATTGGAGGTATGAGTTATATTGAGTCGAATACATCCAATCCAGCTTATCTAGTTTGTCCTTGCTGTGTAAAGCCAGGTTGGATTTATTCGAGTCAAATAAGGTCAGGGTGAAATATGGATTTATATTAGGGATAAAAAAATTATTGTTGAAATCCATTTCACAAACAAACACAAAAAAGAAAAAGCAAACAACAAACAAAAAGAAAGAAAAAATCAAAACCAATCCTATACTAAGGTTGACCTAGACCTAGACGACTACTAACTGGTCGATTACCCGAGGAGTTGCTGTATGAACCAGACTATGAGATTATTGGCCAGGTAGGGGCAAAATGCGGTGAGAGGTATCTATGAGTAAGCAACGGGCCTTAATTACGCCAAACCACCAGATTTTCGAGACTTAACCTCTTAATCCCCAACCTTAAACACCGATTTGGCAAGAGTGTGGTTCTCATAAGTTCTACCCTCGTTCAATCTCCTATTGAGTTCGAGATGTTCCTAGGCCAACGTCTATCAATTTTTATTTAGGCTTGGGTTGTGTGAGTGAGGAGGTGGTTTTTGGGCTAAGAAAGGGTAATGACTTTCCCACCTTATCTTATATCGGGTTATGCCCTTAAGTAAAATTCGTTAAAGGTTGCAATATAGATAAGAATAACGCACAAAGCAAGTTAATCACTCACGTGTTTGTTCTATACCATATGCAATGCAATATGTACACCTCAGTCCAGATCACAACAACAAAATAAAATACAGTATTGGAATGGGATTTGACACGTGCCTAAATGCAAATTTCTAAACCATTATAAAAGCATTCAATTTACTATTTTTAGTTCTTAATTATTGTAGTGTGTAGGCAATCAAAGCAAATAACTAGCAGAAGAATACAATAATATATGCAACTTGCATGATCTTTGCAAAAGATGATGTCTAGGGGCCACAAAAAGGTCGCGTTTGCGCGGCTTTCTTGGCCCTAGCGCGGCAACTTTGAGCAGGGACCCTGCTTTCTAGAGTAGGGACATGCAAGCAAAAGTAGAGTTCTGCAATGTTCAGTTTCTGGAAAAATTAACCTGTACACCAAAATAGAGAAGAAAATGTTAAAAAAAACGTGAGTTCAAATCATTCCCATCCCCGGCAACGACACCAAATTTTGATCGGAGGAGAACTGTGCACAAAAACATGTGTACTAGAAAATCAATGAAATTATGTGTGCTTTGCTTCCTCAATACTTCCGTTATAGCATATTAGCTATACGGGTCGAATCTACAGGGACGGGAAGCGATGAAAGCATTAACAGTTCGTTCATGTTATATGTTAACAAGTTCTTCTTTGTTAAAGAAAGAGAAAAGAAAAAGAAAAAAAACTAGAAGTGATAGGTAGAGAAGGGGATGAAATCTATGAAGTGAAAACAATGGAGAAGTGGTTGTGAAATTGGTAAAACAAAACAAGAAAATAAAGGTGAAGTAAAAACAAGAAACAAGTGAAGTAAAACACTAGTAAAAGTGCAGTGAAGTGATTTGGAAAATGAAAAAAGAAAAGAACTTGTGGTAAAAAAGATAAAAACAAAGGTGAACTAAGGAGTGAAAATTACCGATAAGAAAAGAATAAAAGGGTTTTGAAATTGGTTTTGAAAATAAAGGAAAAGAGAAGAAAATTCATGGCTACTAACTACTAAGTGCTCCACTAATCATGCTAACCTCTTAGTGATAGTTGCCTCACATAGAACTTTGGCCATCACTAATCCTTGACTTCTTCAAGAGATGATACAAAGCATGACACATGAGATGGTTCTTCACATTCAAACTTGCATTGAAAGCAAGCTAATACAAACATTAGATCATCAAAACCGTTAGAAGAATGCATGAAATAAGAGAGTTAGCTTATTAGCAAGTTAGATGTTAGAATCCATCATCATGAGCCATCAATGGCTCTTGCAAGAACAAGGTCTTGTAGAGGCTATTATTAGATTCATGTGGCTTATCATGTAGGAGGTTAGATGATTAGTGATTAGTAGTTAGATTGTCATGAAAAGAAAGTTAGCTAGTCATGTTAGAGGTTAGAGAAGAAACCATGAAGGAAGAGAAGAACCATGAAGGAAAAGAAGAAGCTTTCTTAGATTGTTACTATCTATTACATCAATCTCTCTCTCTCTCTCTTTCTCTCTCTCTCTCTCTCTCCCCCCTCCCTCCTGAATAAAGCTTTTCCCTAATATATGATCTAAACAAAAAGAAAATACAAGAAAAGAAGAAGAAGAACATTATACTAACCTAGACTAAATGAGAGAAAACCCTAGCGTACAGCTCTCCCACCCGTCTCTGGTCCAAAATTGCACTATTTATAGGCATAAGAAGACTCTAGAAGGCGAGACAAAGCTACGCGTCAAAAATCAATGCATGGGCCCACCAAAATGCTGCGGATCCGTAGCCAGTCATGTTTTCGCGGCAATACCAGGGACTTTGGTCCCTGGTTTTGGCATGTGGGTTCGTCCAGCTGTGAGAACCTTCTAGATATCTCTGGTTTTGAGTAAATTAGATCCGGTTTTCTTCAGATTTGTCCCCAATTTCTAGATCCAATGCATCTTCTAGAAGGTCTCTATCTTGGTCTCCAAGTAATATGATTTAATTATCCAAAATTGGTTTAATTAGGCTCTTATTCTGATTTTGCCCTTGGACTCCTGATTATATACAAAATAGACCAAAACATGATTTAGAAATGATGTTTGTTGGCCCAATGGCCTTCCACTCTAGTTTTGATGATGATCAACACTCATGTAGTTATGTTTACTAATATTCTTGTGTTTCTAAGTTTCAGATCATTAACAGGATATTAGTTGATGATTAGCTTCAACAAGATGATTAGAAGCTTATCATGGTGATTCCGGTGCCAAAGCTTAAAGATCATACCTTTGCACTTGGAGAATCATGGAGTTTTGGACCGAGTTTACTTGAAGATGAAGATCGTCAAGAAGACTTAGGTATCCTAGTTTAGATAGAGTTTTAGATCCATTTGTAAAGCTTAGTTTAGTTGATATGCTCAAGTGCACAAACACACACGTTTTATGTTTTGATGTGTGGTTTCATGAATAGTTTGATCAAAACAAGTTTTCAAGATTTATATGTATAGTAGATGTTTTCTATTTATACATACATGCTTAACTTATAGACAAACTTATTTTGACTATCCTATTCATGTTTTGAAAAAATCTAGTATGATAAAATACAAGTTTTGTTTATGATAAAAATACAAGAGTGGTTTTTGGTATTTCTATCATGCATATCCTTTAAACCAAAACCTTGTTATATGCTAGATATCAAAAACATAGATATTTCATTATGATTGTGTAGTGGATCATATCCATACACACTATGCTTTAATAAGTTCAAAATATCTTGTTTTTGTATTTTGTGAAGTTATGGAAAAACAAGTTTTAGAAAAACATATTTTTAGAAAAACAGTTTTTATTGTGATTAAAACTATTTAGTGGATTTACTGTGAATTTATGGGATTTTTATTGAGTGAAAAGACCTATTTTCAAATCCCGTATCTGTGCAGTTTTGCACTGTGCCTGCCAGGCCAGTTCGGTCGACCGGACCGGTCGACCGCACCAAGTGGCCGGTCGACCGGGTCGGTCGACCGATGTGCACAGACGTGCACGCTGGCTACACATTGTAGTCGGTCAACCGGACCGGTCGACCGAGTTGAGAGTTCAACTCTCAGGATGTTTCGGTCGACCGGGCCGGTCGACCGCTAGTGCCCAACGGTCACTTTTCTGACCGTTGGCGGTCGACCGGGCCGGTCGACCGACGCCTGTCAGAGCTGCCAGCTCAGCTCTAACGGCTAGTTTTCTGTTTGGCCTATATAAACTCCATCTCTTGGGGATTTTGGCCAAGATTTTTAAGAGGAAAAATTCCAGTTTTCTGAAGTGTTTAAAAGAGTTTTAAAAAGTAGTTTTTGAGCTTTAAACTTCTAATCTTTATTGTTTTGGGTTTTGGAAAATCAAAGAGAACTAGGTTTTGGGATTTTGATTTGATCTTTTATTTCTATCATATACAAGAGATTTCCCAAGTAGTTTTTCTTTGTTGCTTGTTTCCAAAAACACTTAGTTTCCACACTTGAGCCATATCTTCTATCCTAAACTATTAGGATCTTATTTTTGTGGGAAAAAGAGAAAAGAGTGTTTGAGGTTGTTGTTGTAAACCTCTAAGTTGTACACCCTTATTCTTGTTGTATCCCTCTTCGATAGAGGTGATCGGGTGATTGGTTTGTGAGCCTCTTAGGTAGAGGTGTTTGTTGTAGTTGGCTACGGGCCGTATCCCTCTTCGGTAGAGGTGGATTGTGGTTGTATAGCCTCGGTGGCTTTGTAAGGTTGAGAGAGGAGTTTGGTACTCCTATAGTGGATTGGGAAATCCTACACGGTGGTGTAGGCGGGGATGTAGAGCAAGGTGCTCGAACCTCGAAACAAATCTTTGTGTTTGCGTATTGATCCATTGTCTCTCTAACTCTCTCTCATTTATATTGTGCAAAGCATCATACTTCATATCATCATATCATATTTGCTTGTGTTGAGCATAACTCATATTGTCATATCATATTGCTTGTGTTGCCTTGCATTTTTCATATTGCTATATCCTTTATTGCTTGGCTTGATTGTGTGTGCACATTGCTTGGATTGCTTGTGTGTGTGTGCCTAACTTATACTCATCCAACAAGAGCTTCACATAGCACCTCAACCCATTTCAAGGGGAATCAAGGGGAGTTAGTCCAGAGCCTCGCAAGGGGAATTCGGCTACACTTGTTGTATTGTATTAGTTTGTGCATAATTTGCATTAGCTTCCGCATTTAGCGCACTTAGTTTGCATTTAGTTTCTTAGATTAGCACTTACACCTATTCACCCCCCCTCTAGGTGTTTTTCAATTGGTATCAGAGCTAGTGCTCCTGATACTTAGGCTTAACATCCTAGGAGTGATCCATTTGCTTGCTAATCTCATTTGCATTTGTTTGTTTGCACATTCATAAATAGTTTACCATGGACTTCATGACCCCTCCTAGCTTTGACCCTTCCAACATTGATGTTGGAAGTATAGGATGTCCATGTACCTAAAAACCCTAGGTTTGCATGTCTTTCTTGCCGCCACCAAGAGATGTTATCTTGGTGATTGCAATCATATAGGGGCCAATGCACAAGCCCTAGAGGCCATTAGAAGCACTTTACCTAAAGAATATCTTTTACGTGTTTCTAATCTTGATTCCGCTTTGTAGTGTGGAACAAATTGACAACCACCAACACCTCCAAGCTTCAAGTTCAAATTCAAGAAGAGGAATCTAGTGGAGAATCCGATCCACAATGCTTCATGGTCCAAGGGAATGACTCCCTTGAGGTACAATCGGAAACTCAACTAGATAGTAATGATTGTGCTAGTTCTTCAAATGATTATGTTGATCCCCATGCCTTAAATGAAGAACTTTCTATTGTTTGTGAAAAATTAATAGAAAAATATAATTTGTTGAAAAAGAAAAGTCTAGTAATTGAAAAAGAAAATAAGAGTTTACATTCTAGACTTGATATTGTTTTGCAAGAGAAGGTTGAGGTCTATAATGAAAGGGATTCATTGAGATCTCAATTAGAACTTGCACTTAAGGAAAATAAAGTTTTAAAATCTAAAAATGATTGTGAAAATCTTTTGAAGAAAAATGAAAGTTTGTCTTCAAAAGTAGATTTTGTTATAAAAGAGAATGTTGATTTAAAAAATAAAATTATTTCCATTTCAAATGAATTAAATGCTTGTTTGAAGAAAAATGAGGTTTTGCATAAAAAGATTGATGCTCATGTTTGCCATGCTAGTGTAGCCTCATCATCTAGACTACCTAATGCATGTACCTCTTCTTCTAAGATTAATGATGATATTTGTATGCTTAAGAAGAGAGTAGATTGTTTGGGCTCCACTATGAGCCAATGTGCCATGAACCACTCACGGTTGGAAACCTTGGTTCAAAAGAAACAAGTTCCATCTTTTATGCATGCACACCCTTCACGGCATACACATGCTCCTCACGGACACACCCATCACCATATGTATGCTCATGTGTACACATGTACACATTGTGGACGTAAGGGCCACCTGGCTAAATTTTGCTATGATAGATTACATACTCCAAATTTAGCAAAGAATTTTGTTTGGGTTAGAGAAGGTACTAACCCCCATGGACCCAAGAAGATATGGGTACCAAAGACCACCCCTCCTATTGTTTTGATGTAGGTGTGGGCTCTCACATGACGTGAGAGTGATGACACCTTGGAGTGGATGCGTTCCGGACTTAAAGGAAATCTATTGGATGCATCACTTTCAAGGGAAGAGTTGGTGGAGAGGACCACCAAGTTTTGGAGACAAGGAGAGTTGCTTCTTCGTTTTTTTTGGTAACAATCCTTTACTCCCATTTATTGTTTACATGCTTTTAATATTCATTGTTTATAGCATGTTTTTGATGTCTATGGATTAGTATGTTCATTCCATGTTTATTAGATCCTTGACATACATGTATAGTATTTGAGACACACATGCTTATATGAACCCATAATTAGTGTTCTCACTTTTGTTTGAGCTATAATGTACATTATGAATCTAATACATGTGAATTCACATAATAATCATGTTTTAGTTTTATCATGATGACTTTTAGATTTGTTTTGATGCTTCATGTTTTGAATATATGTTTAAGTATTAGTTTTCATTAAGACTAGTTATATACTTGTACATAGAATGGGCCACAAACAAATCTATATATGTTTGGGATTGAATGCTTGTTTGTTCCTATTAGATGTGCTAGTATAGTCTAGTTTGATGATTCATACATTTTAAACTTGTATTCCATTTTTGGTATTTGTTCTTATGAGTTTTCATTTCATGTATATGTGTATTTTGCCAAACTTGAAGATATACATGTATACCCCTTGAGTCATTTGCCTTTCATGCAAATATCTATTATGGACTCAAAGTGTGTTTAAGGGATATGTATGTATACTTCTTGTGTTGACAAATCATACATATACCTTGAAAAGAATTGGTATCAAATTGTTTTAATGAAAAGCTAAATTTTCATACTTTTCATGCTTTTCATGTTTTCATGATTGTCATGTTTATTGTGTCAATATTTAACTTCATGTATATGTCCATCTTATTCAAACTAATCTTATACATATACATCTTTTTGAGCCACGTGCCTTCATGAATATTCATTTAGTGGACTCGTTGAGTTTTGGATATGTATGTATATTTTAGCTTGTATTAGACATACATATGCCTTGAAGATTAAATAAGGAGTGTTTATGATTTTTCATGTTTTTGATGGAATTATGTTTTAAGGAATAATTGAGCTTAATGAAATATTTTTTCATGATTATGATCTTCACATATTATTTGTACACTCATATCTATTGCTCATGTTTTGTTTCTCATGAGTTATGCTTTATTGGTTAGAGTGATGATTATCATGTGAATTTCATTTTTGTTTTATTCCTTGCTTGAAGGATTTCGTGCTAGTAACAAGTTTTCCATTTAACTAGTTGCGGTATTCTTCATATGGTAGAGATTTTCAAACAAAATTACATTTTCAAATCTATTTTTGAAAACCCCTACCATCCAAGGGCGGTAGGATGGGAGATCATGTTCATGTATGCCCTAAATTGAAAATCTTTAAAACTTGAATTATGATTGGGTGGTAGATAATATGATGTATACACTTGAACTTATTGTTATGTCAATTGGTATCATTGAACTCTTTCAATTGGTATCATTTTGATCTTCTTGTATACTCATATATGTTTTGTATGTATGTATGCTTTAAATTCCAAGTATATCAATTTCTATTGGTATCTATCTTTCATACATATATATGTTTGTGTTTATGCTAGTGCTTGAGTTTCAATTTTGTTTAAATTGATTACTTTTAAATTGTTATCAAGACTATGCATGTCTTTAGTTTGTTTTTCATAAAGGGGGAGAAAATTTGATTTTTATTTCAATTGGTATTTGTACTCCCACTCTTTATGATTAAAAGTTGTTATTTTGAACATATGATATCAACATCAAATTTGTTTATATATTTTCAAAATGAAATATATTCTTACAATTGGTATTTTCAAAATTTTTGTTTAAAGAAAATATTCAAAGTTTTGATTTGTATTTCCTATATGCAAGGAGAGCTTAACATCTCTCTTACATATAGATTCATGTTGAGTATATTATAAATTGAGGAGCTTGACAACTCTTCTTTATATGATATACGTGTGTAGGGGGAGCTTCACATCTCCTCTTATGCATTACATAATATGTGTTATGTGAATTGGGGCTTGTCATCCCTTCTTCATGTAATGCATATGTGTAGGGAAGCTAACTTAGCGTCTTCCTCTTCATGAATGTATATAGCATATAACTTATATTGATCCTTGTTTATTGGTATCAAGATGCTTCATTGACATATTTTTTAATTGATATCATGTTTGTAGTCACCCCTTATTGATTTTGTTTTTTGTTTTAGACAAAAAGGGGGAGAACATTGTTTGTATTATTTTGATTGACAAAAAGGGGAGAAAGATTTTTACCCCTCATTTTATCTATGGTTTTGATTGTTTACCCCTTTGTTGATGATTGACAAAAAGAGGGAGAAGTATTTGTGTTTTATATGCATGCTTATGTTTTATATGCATATATTATGTTTTAATCTCAAGAATATTAAGTTTAATTGATTTATAGAGTTTGCTTTGTAATTGGTATCTAGAGCTTATTTTGTTTTGAATATTCCATTTGATATCTAGAACCATTTATTGTTTATGCATATGCATGTTTCATGTTTAATATTCATTGCATATATTTATTGTTTATCCCTATGCATGAGTTAAGGGGGAGCTTCTTTGAAGCTTAACTTTAATCCATGCATATATAACTCCATGAGTTTTGTCATCATCAAAAAGGGGGAGATTGTTGGCCCAATGGCCTTCCACTCTAGTTTTGATGATGATCAACACTCATGTAGTTATGTTTACTAATATTCTTGTGTTTCTAAGTTTCAGATCATTAACAGGATATTAGTTGATGATTAGCTTCAACAAGATGATTAGAAGCTTATCATGGTGATTCCGGTGCCAAAGCTTAAAGATCATACCTTTGCACTTGGAGAATCACGGAGTTTTGGACCGAGTCTACTTGAAGATGAAGATCGTCAAGAAGACTTAGGTATCCTAGTTTAGATAGAGTTTTAGATCCATTTGTAAAGCTTAGTTTAGTTGATATGCTCAAGTGCACAAACACACACGTTTTATGTTTTGATGTGTGGTTTCATGAATAGTTTGATCAAAACAAGTTTTCAAGATTTATATGTATAGTAGATGTTTTCTATTTATACATACATGCTTAACTTATAGACAAACTTATTTTGACTATCCTATTCATGTTTTGGAAAAATCTAGTATGATAAAATACAAGTTTGTTTATGATAAAATACAAGAGTTGGTTTTTGGTATTTCTATCATGCATATCCTTTAAACCAAAACCTTGTTATATGCTAGATATCAAAAACATAGATATTTCATTATGATTGTGTAGTGGATCATATCCATACACACTATGCTTTAATAAGTTCAAAATATCTTGTTTTTGTATTTTGTGAAGTTATGGAAAAACAAGTTTTAGAAAAACATATTTTTAGAAAAACAGTTTTTATTGTGATTAAAACTATTTAGTGGATTTACTGTGAATTTATGGGATTTTTATTGAGTGAAAAGACCTATTTTCAAATCCCGTATCTGTGCAGTTCTGCACTGTGCCTGCCAGGCCAGTTCGGTCGACCGGACCGGTCGACCGCACCAAGTGGCCGGTCGACCGGGTCGGTCGACCGATGTGCACAGACGTGCACGCTGGCTACACATTGTAGTCGGTCGACCGGACCGGTCGACCGAGTTGAGAGTTCAACTCTCAGGATGTTTCGGTCGACCGGGCCGGTCGACCGCTAGTGCCCAACGGTCACTTTTCTGACCGTTGGCGGTCGACCGGGCCGGTCGACCGACGCCTGTCAGAGCTGCCAGCTCAGCTCTAACGGCTAGTTTTCTGTTTGGCCTATATAAACTCCATCTCTTTGGGGATTTTGGCCAAGATTTTTAAGAGGAAAAATTCCAGTTTTCTGAAGTGTTTAAAAGAGTTTTAAAAAGTAGTTTTTGAGCTTTAAACTTCTAATCTTTATTGTTTTGGGTTTTTGGAAAATCAAAGAGAACTAGGTTTTGGGATTTTGATTTGATCTTTTATTTCTATCATATACAAGAGATTTCCCAAGTAGTTTTCTTTGTTGCTTGTTTCCAAAAACACTTAGTTTCCACACTTGAGCCATATCTTCTATCCTAAACTATTAGGATCTTATTTTTGTGGAAAAAGAGAAAAGAGAGTGTTTGAGGTTGTTGTTGTAAACCTCTAAGTTGTACACCCTTATTCTTGTTGTATCCCTCTTCGGTAGAGGTGATCGGGTGATTAGTTTGTGAGCCTCTTAGGTAGAGGTGTTTGTTGTAGTTGGCTACGGGCCGTATCCCTCTTCGGTAGAGGTGGATTGTGGTTGTATAGCCTCGGTGGCTTTGTAAGGTTGAGAGAGGAGTTTGGTACTCCTATAGTGGATTGGGAAATCCTACACGGTGGTGTAGGCGGGGATGTAGAGCAAGGTGCTCGAACCTCGAAACAATCTTTGTGTTTGCGTATTGATCCATTGTCTCTCTAACTCTCTCTCATTTATATTGTGCAAAGCATCATACTTCATATCATCATATCATATTTGCTTGTGTGAGCATAACTCATATTGCCATATCATATTGCTTGTGTTGCCTTGCATTATTTCATATTGCTATATCCTTTATTGCTTGGCTTGATTGTGTGTGCACATTGCTTGGATTGCTTGTGTGTGTGTGTGCCTAACTTATACTCATCCAACAAGAGCTTCACATAGCACCTCAACCCATTTCAAGGGGAATCAAGGGGAGTTAGTCCAGAGCCTCGCAAGGGGAATTCGGCTACACTTGTTGTATTGTATTAGTTTGTGCATAATTTGCATTAGCTTCCGCATTTAGCGCACTTAGTTTGCATTTAGTTTCTTAGATTAGCACTTACACCTATTCATCCCCCCTCTAGGTGTTTTTCAATGTTTTATTCTTAACTCAGTAGGAAAATGCGATATGCAGATGCAAAATTGCAGACTAATCAATCTCCCACGTATTTGAAACACTGGTGCATTGTGAAAGAGATGATCTAGCTGGCATGGATCCATAGTCATCCGAGCAAGAGATTGTAAGATGTGTCAACATTGATAACGTAACACGTTACTGATCGTCAGAAAGCATTACACAAAGCCGGGTAAAAAGTGAATGATCGGTGTTGTAGTTTTCCCGATTCTACCGTAATGGCACAGCTGCTAAACGGTCGTATTGATTGCATCTCAATTTATGTTATTATCATCACATCTGCACATTTATCCTTTATTATTTTTATTTAACATTGCTATTTAACTCTCTTATGATGCGTAGTTATTTAAATGAGAAGATAAGAATACAAGAAGCTTCTATCTTATCCTAATCCTATCTAAATTTGGATTTCAATTAATTTGAAATCAAGAGGAGGAAAGGATAAATCATCATCTTCATAATTCAAATTCAAAGTCAGAAAATATACTTCTAGAAGATGGATGGGATAAAACTAATCCTAATAGGAATAAAGAGGATAATTCAAATTAACTAAAGCTCAAAATCAATTTAGACTCGGGTTCAGACTGTACACCTCTTAGTATTCAGATCAAAACTTTCGCTATAGATATTCAAAATTGATGATTCAAGATATTACAAAAAGAGGACTTAAAGGGATACAATTCATATGTTGACTACTATTTCTAATTTAGCCATATCATGAGTCATATTCAGCAATCAATATACCAACTTAATGCAAGATTGAATTCCCGTATTGAATTAGGAAACCTTCTAATTTGTATCCTATGATTAGCTTTGAGGCCTATTTAAAGAGCAGAATCTCTCATAATCAGGCATCTTCATATCAGATATCATAACTTAGGATTTTTCTTTAGTTTCTTTTTCAAATTTCTTTTGTAATTTTTAGAGTCTAATTCTAGTTCTAGTTCTAGTTCAAGCTTTATAAAGGAGGAGCCTCTTGTAATTGAAGGTGACAACATTAATAACAAGGTTTTCTTTCTAATTTATCTTTATTTAATTCCTTTTTTTACTTACTTTATTAGTTTAGTTTTCTTTACATGCTTTCTTAGTTTAGTTTAGATCATGCCTAACTAATAGTTTTCATGGTTTACTAGTCTCTTCCACCACTACTTCTAACTCTATATTAGAATAAACCGACTGGATCCTATGCTTGCTTAAACCCTAGCAATAGCTAATATTCTTGAAGGCACATGACGATGGTTAAATCTATTATTTGCTAATACTTCCCAATAGTTTTTCTTATTCTATACTTAGATAGACTTGATAGCTTAATATTGGTTATTCTTCTTATTTTATGCTTAGAAAACTTTGATAGTTGAATGTTAGGTCTTGGTTAGTGATTATTTCAAATAAAGTTTCTCCATCTTATGTATCTTACTTGAATTGAATGCAATTCTAAGATATAATTTTTATGATTCAAAGTGAAGTCTAATCTAGCATAGGTTAGTAAGTTACTGGTGGTAGATGATTAGTAAGCCTTACTCCTTAATATTTTCAAAACTCTAGTTTTTAATCCAATTCTATCTTCATCCTTTTTCTACATATCACTTAATATAGTATTTTTCTTTTAACAGAAAGAAGAACAATCTAACCAATCTAGTTTGCAAAAAATACCGAAAAACTTCTATCGAATTCCTCCCTGTGGATTCGCCCCGCTTAGCCCTTACTACGGTGGATATATTGCGAAAGATAGAGACCTACATTCATCCAGATAACATCCTTCTAACTCTTAACTTTATCTCTGTTTTTTGGCAATCAAATTTTAGCATCGTTGCCGGGGAGGGAATGATATTTTCTTTATTTACTAAGTGGTTAATTTTTCTTCTTTGTTTTTAATTCAACAGTAATCTATTGATTGAAGTGTTTAAAAAACGGATAGACGTTGCATCCTAGGGCATTCATTTAATTCTGTTTATTTTAAATTACTATTGAAGAGTGCTAGAGATAAGGTACGTTTGCATTAAATCTAGAATAGGAAACACTTTAGTGATTTACAATTGCTTTGAGTGATTACTTATTTATTTACTTGCACAAGTCACACTAAAATGAATTAAAGGCAAAACCCATAAGCAAGATAAGGTGGGGGAAGTCATTACCCTCTCTTAGCCCACAAACTATCTCCTCACTTACTAATCCGATCCTAATTAAAATCTGAGTAGACGTTGGCCTTAGAAATATCTCAGACTCACTAGGAGATTGACCTAAGGAGGAAGTTGTTAGAATTTAACTCTTGCAAATCAGTGACTAGGCAGGGGATTAAGAGGCAAAATATCGAAAAACAGTGATTTCTTATAATTAGGCCTGTCGCTCTTGCGCTGATGCCTCCCATTGATCTTACCACCAACCTGACCGATTAACTTGTGATTAGATTCTGTAATATACCTCCTGTGGATAGTCTAACCAGTTAGGAGTCATCTAGGTCTAAAGTCTACCCTAACTTAGGCTAGATTTTTTTTCCTTTTCTTTTATTTGTTTTGAAGTTTCTTAAGTAATAGGATTATAACCACAATTTTCTAACTTTAATAATAATTCATATTTTGCTCCAACCTCTTTCAACCTGAATTACACCAACCCAGCATCGCATAACTTTATCCAACAATATTTTAACCAACTAAGTATCCCGGGTTGGCCTTATCTGAATTAACATATGCCTCAATCCAATATTATGGACAAAGTCAGAATAATCATCTTTACTCTTTACCAAGTCGATGGGGATACAACGCCCCCGAGTCATATAGTCAACCACCTTACCAACATTCAGCTTTATATATTCATGGTCAAGATAGCTCTATAGAAGAAAATTTTGAACCAAATAAGATGCTAGAAGGGCTTGAACGATGACTTACGAAGCTGGAAAACTCACAATCCCGTAAAAATTTAAATCTTTAAAATTCATACTCAATTTGTCCAGTCCCGCCACAACAAGAAGAACACATCGACTTAAAAAAGAGTATGAAGTCCATGATTCAGTTCCAAAGTGATCCATTCAATATGATAGAAGCAAGACTTAGTCGATTGAAAAACATGCGCGAGAATGAGGAAACTCTCCATACCCAATCTTTGACTATTCATGATACTTCTAGCCATATTGATGAAAATCAAGAATCAACGTATCTTGAAGACTTTGACCAAGATTCAATTTCACCACAAAACTTTGAACTTGACAAATATCAACCAATTTTAACCCAAACTCTTGATCAAGATCAAGAGACCCATCAACTTTCACAAGTTGAGATGGAGGACACACAATCAACATATGAGAAAAATTTAGAACAAGTACACAAGTGCTTGACAACCAACTCAATGGACAAGCTAGTGAGTTAGTAGGCAAAAGGAAGATTCCTTTTCTACTCAACTCGCTCCTAGGCGAAAAATGTTAATTGTAGATCACATTCGTGTAGGCTGCCAAAAATCATTAAAGACAAGACATTAGACGCGGACCTCCCAACGCAATGGTCACATTTTAATTAAAATGCGGATCTCGTGTCCAAGAAGAAACCCAGACTTCAGATGCGGATCTAAGGAACCTCATGTCTCACTTCAAATATGGGTCTGAGCAAATCTGACTCATCTCAAAAGCAGGTCTGAGCAACTTCGTGCTTCACTGCAAATGCGGGTCTGAGAAGCCCTGTGTCTCACTTCAAACGCGGGTCTGACCAACTCCATGTCTTAATTCAAGCACAGGTTTGAGCAACTCTGCGCTCCATTTTAGACGCGAGTCTGAGAAACCCTGCATCTCACTTTAAACGCAGGTCTAAGAAATTCCGCATTTTGACTGAGACATCTTTGTCTACAACAAGCAACGCAAGGTCTGCGTCCAGTGCGAGACTAGCATTTTTGTTGTAATTGATCCCCATTACTGGGTCAATTAACTCCTCACATAATGTGAGAGTTAAAACCTATTATGGAGGGATTTTAGGGGACAATAATATCCCTATGGCTCCCAATAAATAGCCTGAGTAGCTATGATGGGGAGACTTTTTTATAAGAAGAGGAAGGACTCTTTTTGGAGCAAAGAGGACTTTTGGAGAGGAAGTCAGAGAAGAGAAAGAGAAGCTTTTGCTTAAGAGCTAAGAATTCTCAAACTTAAAAGCATCTAACTTTTCTTTTACTTCTAAAGAAAAGAGAAATCAGTGGACTCTAAATATTTTGTGTGTTAAAAATAGAGCTCCCTTCTGATTGATCTTTAAGAGCGTCCTGAAGCGAAGCTTGACATTCAGCCGGTCAATGGAGAAAAAGAATCACTCTCCATCCTACACGAAGAGCCTAACCTTAAACAAAGGGGAGAACCAGTTCTTCTCCCCTCTTTTGTAATCGGAATCGTTCCATTGTAACTTTTCAGCCACTTAAAGACACTTTACATTGAGCATACTTTTCTGACCAAACAATTCGTCTTGATGAAGCAAAAAAATTCAAAAATGTTGAAAAACCTATTGAGAAAGTGTGCATATTGGATGACTATCCTAGGTTTCTAGATAAAGTGATCAAAAATTATTTGACTACACGTAGATCTCATAGGGAGCAAGTTGAATCATATTGCGAGGATGATTGTAATGATGATAAACCTATTGAGGAAGTTATACATGTGCATGAGTGTGCAAATTTCATGATGATTCTCCATGTTTGGACGACTTATTTAGAGATGATTTGGTTACATATACACCCCCCTGAGGCAATGCGGCAATATCACAAAGTTTCTTCTGAGATTCGCTCTCAAATCTCTTCGGAGATTTCTCCCAAAGTGGCTCACACCATTGCTCACAACGCAAGTGGTACCGCTTCTAATGAGGTTCTGAAAACCTCTCGTTCAACCCGTGCAGCCCGCGTCAATGTCCCTGAGGGGACCCACATGGCTAATACGCTGGCACACGATCAAAGTGATGGTAAAGAGCAATTTTGCCCTCCTTTTCCTCTCCAAAATCTGTAGTTCTAGATTGCCGAGGGTTCCCAACAACCCTTGCAACTCAATTAGAATGTTGAACATCGACGAACGCGTCGTACTTGTCGACAACAGATTGAAGAGTCTGCAAGACAATTTGTTTTGCAGATTATGAGCGCGAGGTCCATACCTACGTTCCTCTCAAGTGACACGAGAACCGTGTTTCTGAAGCAAGTCCTACATTCTTCAACAATGCGAGGCCCGCATCCAGCACGAGACTCGCTTTTTTGATCCAAAACATGAGACATGCGTTCTGCCTATCTTAGATTGCAAAGACTGCGTTTCTAATTCTAAATACGAGACCGCGTCTTGAGGCAAGCTCAGCCAACACTAGAGATTCGCATTTCAACACCACGTGAGATCCGCGTTTCAACAAATAAACGCGAGACCCATGTTCAGAATGGCATGTCTTCAAGATATATAAAGCCAAGAAGCCCTCAACTCTAGGTGTTCGAGGCTAGTTCCTCAGACATCCCCGTGACGGACCTAAGGGACTACCTGACAAGGAAAAAGAGTGTTCATCAAATCACTCTTCAATGTCACTACGAGCAAATCATCTCAGTAGTACTCTGTGATTGTCATTGTGACTTTCAGATAACCAAGTCTTCGATTTTTAGCCGGTTGTCAGCGGGTTCAAACTCAGCCAAGAGATAACAATCCTAGAAGAAGAAGTCATTCTTTGACATCGAGTACCCAAACGTGACTGCAAACATAGTGGGGCCGAGTTCCATACCAAGCAAGTCTAAAAGAAAGCAGCTGGCTATCAGTTTAGAGGAGCCGGATGTTGATCGATCTCCAGGTTTGAAGGATATTCTGGCTGAACCTGAAGGGGTCTATCGACACACTTGGACCTACACGGAGAATTATCCCAGTCGACTATAGGCTGTTGGGCAGGGGAATTGAGGTGAATGATAAGCACTCTATCATCATTAAATCCCAATTTTTGAATTCTAATTTGGAGATAATCTCCTTTGCTTACATGGCGGGAACTCCTGAGGAAGTGGCCAGACAATTCAAAGAGCAGGCCCGGGGGCAAAGGGAATAACTCGAGATGATTCAAGCTCAATAAGAATCTATCGATGCCCTTAAGCAGATGCTGTCACAACCACTTAAGGATAAAAAGAAACTGAAGGGTAGAACTCCTTCCATGAAGTCCAAGGGCAAACAGAAGGAAGAGTAGAGCTCATCTTCTGCAAACAATAAGAGTGAAGAGTATTCCAATTCTGAGCCACCTGAAGAAAAGGATAACTCAGAGAATGAAAGCAGTCATTCCAAGAGGATGAGTAAACTAGAGCAATGTCTTGAAGCCCTCGCAAACCGAGACAGTTTCCAGATGTGGGGATAGTCTGACCCTACCCAACAGAGTGAGACATGGCTCCCTACCCTCCTAAGTTCAAGGCACCGACCCTCCATACTTTCGACTGTAAAGGGCCGCCGAACCAACACATATTGAAATACACCTAGAGGGGTGAATAGGTGTACTACCTAATCTAGGACAAATGATGCTGAATTTAAAACTCAATTGCAACACACTATGTGTAACCAAGAGTGAGCCTGAATTCCCCGTGAAGGGCTCTGGAACTACTCTTCGAGATTTCTCTAAATTAAGAGTTGAGGTGTTATATGAAGCTCTCTTGGTTCAGCACATGTGTGGGCACACACAAACTATATCTAGCATATGAATATGTGCAATATAAAGTAATGTAAGAAATAAGAGAGAAAGAATTGAGAGATAGTAGATCAAACGCAAACAACAAGATATGTTTCGAGGTTCCTGCCACTGCTCTACGTCCCCGCCTTCACACAGAAGGATTTTCACTATGTCCACATAGGACCTTCCACAAAGAAACCTCCACTGAGGAATTACAACTCTACACTTGGAGTACACTACTTTTCTCTCAAACACAATCACCTCTACATAAGAGGGATAGGCACAAAGCCAAAGCAAAGAAAAGATTACAATCTTGGTGATCCAATGATCACAAACAATACTTGGTGATCACAATAGACCACAAGCAATTTTCCTCAAAAAAACTAGATCCTATAAATAGGATTAGAGATGATAGCTCAAGTGTAAGAAAACAAAGTGTTTGGAAGAGAGAATAACAAAGAAAAACACTTAGGAAAAATACAAGATAGATATGTAAATAAAGATCAAAACCAATTTCCCAAAGACTTTCTTTTCTTTGATTTTTCCAACACTTTGATAACAAATAAAAGATAAAGATTTTAGGCTCAAAAACTTCTTTTAAACTTGCTGTAAAATACTTGAAAAGATGGGAAGAATAGCTCAGATCTTAGTTAAAACAGCTCAAGAGAACCCCGATTTATAGGTTCTCAAGAATATAACCGTTGCGGTCCAGAAAAGGTCAATTTTGACTTGTTAGTCGACCGACCGGTCGACCGACCAACGGTCATATTTCTGACCGTTGATCCACCGGTTGACCGCCCTAGGCAAACTTGTCTACCGGTCGACCGCCCGGTCCCTAGCCTAAAAGCACTCAGCCTTGTCGGTCGACCGCCTGGTTGACCGGCTCTACCCGAGAGTTGGGTAGTTATAGTCGGTCCGATCGCCCGATCGACCGGCCTTATAGGCAAAGACTTATGCACATCCTTGTGCACATCGGTCGACTGCCGGTCGACCGCCAACAAGCTCAGGCTAGGGTTAGTAGGGTTTGAAACTTGGTCTTTTAACACCTATAAGATCCCATAAAATCTCATAAATTCCATAAAAATAACTTCTTATAAATATTTGAAGAACAAATATGTGTGAAAAAAATCAACACATATTACAAACTATTTGAACTATTTTTGTGATATAGAAATTAAGCTTTAAACTAAAATTGATATTTTTCAAAATACAAACTTTGAAATGGAAATCCGATTTTTCTCAAACTTGTATAAATACAAAAACAAGATATTTAAACTTTTTTGAAGCATAGAGTGTATGGATAGAATCCAATACACATATAAAAGATAGTATATGTTTTTGACATGATATCCAAAATAAGTTTTGTTAATTACAAAACTCTAAACACATGAAATAGAAATATCAAAATAAGTTTTTCTAAATATATGAAGCATAGATGTATATAGATGAAATCTAATGTACATTAAACTATATAAACTTGTTTTGATTCTATCTATTCATGAAAACCATATATATGTGTACTTGAAATCCAAAACCGGTTAAACTGAAAACCAAACGTATTGAACTTGTGTGTGTATGTGTGTGTGAAATTGAGCATATCAATACTAGTCTATCTTATATAATATCTAAATACAAACTAAAACTAAATAAACTGAAGTCTTCTTGTAGATTTCTTTCTCCAAGCCGACTTGATTCAAACACGATCCAAAGAGCTTGACTTCATCTGAGTGCTAGATGCGATCTTGACGCACGAGATCTTGAATCTACATGTGTTAGCTGATTGGAGTTCATTTTTGCATCATTTTATACCACCATACTATGCTTTATGTGATTAAATATGGGATTTTTATTGTTTTTTTCCTCTCTTTTTTCTGATCCAATACTTAATGGAGAAGAAGACACAACAATTATGATTTTTAAAGGAATTTAGGAGTAATTTAGAAGCCCATAAGAAGAAAGCCCAGATCTGGATTGATCCAAGCATATTCTTCACTTTCTAGAAGACCCAGTTAGGCACACGAGCGATAACAGAATGGCAGAGAATTCGCTGGCGCAACGGCCAAGATTCTATCGCGGAAACGTGGCTCTGACCGCGGAATCGCGGCAGTCCTTTGGCCGTTGATCAAGCGTTTGATCCAACGGCTGTGGTGGGAAGGCCTCGTCTCCTGAAGGCTATAAATAGACCCCTAGGCCTCTGTAATGCGGGAGGAGAGAATAGCATTCTTTTGTTAGGGAAATTGTTAGGATTTCTCTAGGTTTTCTTTAGTCTCTTATGTAATTTTCCTTTTCTCCTTCTAGAATCTAGGAAAGAGAGAGTGAGGGTGAGAAATCTTTGTAAATAGAGAAGGTGACAACTCAATACAAGGATTAATCTTTTATTCTTCCAATCTTTTCTTGTTCTAGTGTATTTCCTTCTTCAAGCTTTTACCTTCTTGTTTTTACTTTCTACAATGAATTGTTGCTTGTTCTTTATTTTCATGTCTAGCTAACTCATTAACATGACTTACTAACTTCTAACTCTACTAACTACTAACTCTTGGGTGATTGCTAACTCATATGAATCATTGGATGCTTTATTTTTAGTCTTGCAATCACAAGTCTCTTTTATCCCCAATGAAGATGAGTTATTTTCCATTTTAGCAAATGCTTTGTACCCCCTCCATATGATTCATGTGAGCCTCACTTAGAGCCGTGTCTTAAGAACAAGTGCCTTGATGGAACGTGAAGATGGATCATTTCATTATGCTAATGACTATTGTACAAGTTTCTTATTTCATGCTAGCTTGGTTATAGCTTTGATGGACTAATGAATCTTACATTTTTGCTTAGCATACCTAAGATTGACTATCCTTGTTCCATTATTGAAAATCTATTAAGGGAGCCGATGATTCAAGGAGGAAACTAGCCAAACCTAGATGAGAACACATTTTCGATATGGGACAATACATTGACTTGACAAAGCAAGACATACCATTGCCGATGAATCAATATGAGGCATGCATCACCCAATGAGAGCAGTAAGCTAGTAGATTAGAATGTTAGTTAGTCATGAATTTTCTTTCTATCGTACTTCAAAAACCCTTTTCTTAAAACATTCTTTTTTCAAATATTTCCGTTTTCCTTCCATCTTTCTTTCCGTTTCTCCCTTTTCTCTACAAAACCCATAAAGATTTTTCACTCACTTTCTACACCGTTTTGTTTTTTATTTCTTAAACAAAAAAGAACTTTCATTTTTATTCTTGAAATCTCAATATAAAATCTTGAATGCTTCTATTGCTAACCCTCCCTGCGGATACGACCCGTCATAGCTTGTTACGAATGGTGATTCGGAAGGAGTAAAGTAAACCTACATATACATTCGGAGTTTTTGATCATCAGTACACGAACATCAAGGTTTACTCTAAACCCTCTCTCAATACAATTAATCCCCTTCCGAACAATAGCTTAAAATCTCATTTGTTGAAGCTAAGCACCTATTAAGATCTTGATAGAAAATCTGAAACTATATAAACTCAAGATTATTAGTACTATAACTACATTAGTTAATCATCATTAAAACAAGAGTAATGGCGTTTGGGCCAACAATCTCCCCCTTTTTGATGATGACAAAACTCATGGAGTTATATATGCATGAATTAAAGATAAGCATCATAGAAGCTCCCCCTTAACTTATGCATAATAATAAACAAATAGATATTCAATGAAATACATAAACTAAACACAAACATATATACATAAACAAAGATATAAACATGCATATATAAACTCTCTAAATTCTTCTCCCCCTTTTTGTCAATTCATCAACAAAGGGGTGAAGACAACCAAACAATAAAAATATATGTGATACACATTCATGAAGAGGAGAGACATTAAGTTAACTCCCCCTGCATATATGCATTACATGGAGAAGGGATGATTAGTCCCTAACCCACATAAGCATAACATACAATGTATAGACAAAGATGTTAAGCTCCCCCTACACACGTGTACCACATAAAGAAGAGAGGTCAAGCTCCTCAATATGTAAAATACACTCAACATGAATCTATATATAGAGGAGATGTTAAGCTCCCCTTGGATATAAGCAATACATATCAACTAATTTTGAAACCATTTTTAAAACAAATTTTGAGATTTCATGAAGTCAACAAAATGAATTATGATACGAATGAAATCAAATAGTAGTTGACAAAAATAAATGTTGGTATCACTAGTAAAAATTTTTTTAAGATACCAATAGTAGATTTTGATACCAATTGAAGGTGAAACATGAAATATGAAGTATATTTTGATACCTAATAAATACAATTGAAATCAATACATAAAGTTGTAAAAATACCAATTAACCTTTAGAATAAAATCAAGCTTAATATAAACATAATTTGTGCTTTAAAAGTATAAAGACAATGTAAAACAAGCACAATCAAATCATATATATATATATATATATTGAAAATGGAAATACCAATTGAAATTTAAAACATACATATATAGGAAAGAAGTATAAGCATACAAAAATAAAATAACAAGAAGATCATGTGCATAACTCATAACTACCACTCTATTCAAGCACAAGTTTAAAAGATATTCAATAAGGATTTACAAGGTATGATCGCCATCCAACCGCCCTTAAGTTGGTAGGGGTTTTCAAAAATAAGGGTTTGAAAATAATTATAGATTGAAAACACTACCAGTGAAGAATAAATAACTAGTTTAAAGTAATTTTTGAAAAACTAGTTAAAAATCTTTCAAAACATGAAACCAAATTATATATCTCATGAAGTATGCATTTTACATAAAATTGATACTCAAAATTTATAAAGCTCTTATAAAGCTCATGAAAACAAAGTCATGAGTAAACAAAAATAATGTGAATGTACAATAATCATGTAAATGATATATTCATGAAAATAATCAATAAAGTTCAAAATAAACATGAGATTCTTTTGTCAAAAACATGAAAATCATCAAAATTTTCATCAAAACTAAACAAGCATCAAGGTATATGCATGTTTTGTCGAATCTAAAAGTATACATACATATCCCAAAAAAATGAATCAAAAATGAAATTTTACATGAAGGCAATTGACTCAAGGATATACATGTATATCTATTAGTTTTAGACAAAAATAACATATACATGAAGCTAAACATGTACCAAAATAGGAAAAATAAGTATAAATAAAAGAATCATCAAAACTGGGTTATACATGTATATGTAATGAGTACAAATGAGCAATGAAGCACAATATATATAATCAAGTATAGCTCACTACTTGTACAAGTATAAATACAAGTTTTAACGAAAACTATATCTAAACAAGTAATCACCACATGAAGTACAAAACAAACATGATCAATAGGCCAAATGTATGTGTTTTAGAACTAATATATACATAGTAGTTTAAACAATAGTGTGAACACAAAATATAAATCCATTTGAATATGGGTGTATCTCAAAGATTATTTATGTATGTCACACGTCTAATAATATTGCATTTAATATAATGAACATTAAAACTCAAGACATGCTAAAAACATTTATATGAAAGCATGTAAACAAAAATAGGAGTTAGAGATAGTTACCAAAACCAACGAAACAATCTCTAGGTCTCCAAACCATGGTGGGCCTTCCACCAAACATCCCTTGAAAGTGATTCATCCAAAAATATGATTTTTAGGTTCAGATCACATCCACCATCAAGGCACCAATACCCTCACGTCAAGTGAGGGCCCACACCTACATCAGATACAATAGCGGTGGATTTTGGTACACACACTTTCTTGGGTCCATGAGGGTTAGCACCTTTCTTAATCCAAACAAATTTATTTGTAAAATTTGAAACATTTATTCTATTATAACAAAACTTTGCAAAGTGGCCCGTACGTCTACAATGTGTACAAGTGGACACATTAGCATACAAATCATGTGTGTGAGCATAATGAGCATGTGTATGCTGTGTTTTGTGTGCATGAATATGTGGAGTATGTTTTTTTTAGAAACATAGATTCCAATCGTGTGTGGTTCATGGTACATTGGCTCAAAGTGGAGCCCAAACAATCTATACTCTTCTTCAAATACAGATATCATTTTCAATAGTTGAAGAAGTGGAGCATGTAACATATTTATCAATATAATATGAATGTATAGTAGCATGACAAACATGAGAATCAAAATCATTTTTCGAAGAAATGTTTTTCTTTGAAACAAGTTTCAATTCTTTTGAAATTAAAACAATTTTATTTTTCAAAGAATCATTCTCTTTTAAAATAATTTCAAGTTTTGAAGGCAAAACCTTATTTTTCTTCAAAACATCATCACAATCATTTTATTCTTTAAATTTTGTTTTCTTTTAAATCAAGATCAAGTTGAGTTTTCAAGGAGTCTCTTTCACTTGAAATCTCAACCCTTTCTAGTAAAACCATTTTTAGCTTTGAAAATAAATTTCATTTTCTTCTTTTAATTTAAAACTCTTACTTTTGAAAGCTTTGTACTTTGAAAGCAAGTTTTCGTAAACATAGATAGTTTTTCATTTAATGTATGTGCATCCATGTTATCATCACAAGAAGAACTAGCACTATCATCTAGTTGAGTGTCTGAAATTATCTCACGGGAGTCATTCCCTTGGACTATGAAGCAAGCTTGGTCGGACTCTTCTCCACTAGATTCTTTCTCCACATTATTTATCGTTGTAGCTCGAGAGAGGTTAATGTATTCCACACTGTAAAAGCGGAATCATAATGAGAAACCATAGAAAATTGATCTTTGCTAAGTGTATGCCTAAGTGCCACTAAGGCTTGTGCATTAGTCTCTATATGCTTGTCATTACCAAAATAAGATTTCTGATAGTGGCAAGGTAAACATGCAATCTTAGGGATTTAAGGTATGCACTCATCTTAAACTTTCACATATCGATGTTTGTAACATCATACATTGGAGGGGCTGATTGAGTTTCTTCCTGCACACAAAATAAAGTATTTTAGATTTAGAACAAAATGTGCAAGTGCTCAATTCGAATCAGCGGTAGCAGTGGCTATGCGGGTCGTGATCCTCAGGGAGGGACTAGCGATGGAAGCGTTTGTAAGTTATCTCTAAATTTTTTTTATTATTTTAATGTTAAGTTAGGAAGAAAGAAGATAGAGAAGAAGAAATGATATTTACAATGGAAGAAAAGAAATTGAGAATGTGGTAGTGTGAGATCTAAACTAAAGAAATAAAAGAAAGCAAACTACACATACATACCTCTTCAGTCTGCTTATCTTTGAACCGTTGCGACGATTTACCTTTTCTTGGAAGGCGTACAAGTATGGCGTATAGGATCGTCCGCCTTCTTGATCTACACCATGAAAATAAAAGACAAACTATGAAGACTTGTTCATCGCCATAGGCCATCAAAGGCTCTCCTTCGGCTAGGCAGTCTCGAAGCAATTGGTTCTCATGGTGAGCAAGACATTAGAGAAACAACAATAGAAAATAAAAACTGAGATACACAAGAATCAACAAGAATAAAAGAACATAACATAATAAAAAAGAACGAACCTCGATTCGATTTATTTAACAATGGCGGAAAAGCAAAACTTACACCGATTGTCACCCTCAGTACAAGTAGATCTCCTTCCTCCATGAGAACATCATCTCCTCTCAGTTTACAAAAAGGAAAAATAGAAATTACAAAAGAGAAAAGAAAATCTAAACTAGAAGAAGAAAGCCTAAAACCCTAGATTTGGCCCTCTGGCTCTGCCTCTGGACGCTGTTCTCGGTTGCACTGCGGGGGTATTTATAGGTGCAGAAGGGAGCAGAGTCCTGGATAAACCTCTCCACGAAAGCAGTTGACAAGATGAGACTGAAATGCCGCGTTTCCGCGGCTTGGGCCGCGTTTCCGCGGCTCAATGTTATCTGTTGGCCACGCGCTTTGGCGCGTGGCCTCCCCTGGTCCGTCCATCTGGGCGTTTTCTTCTGGAAGTTGAATCTCGACTCTTCATCTTTGGATTTGGATATAACTTGGGAAGCAAGTTACCTAGATCCCAAATCTTTTCCACGAATTTCCTTCTCTTCTTTTAGCTTTTATCCTCATCCCGCAAGTATTTAGGGTTGAATAGAAGTCTATCCTTCCCTCTTCTTTGTATTTGCAACTTTGGCCCTTGTGTATTTGCAATTTTGACAATTAATATTTGCATTTTTGCACTTGGGCTTGAATATGGGCTTTTGGGCTTCTTTTAGGCTTTATTTATTATTAAAATAAGAACTCAAGACCTGCACACAATAAATCACAAAATATTAATAAATGTGCAAAATTATATGAATAAATATGAAAATGTGATGGTAAATATAATGATAAAAATGCACTTTTCACTACCAATCACACCCCCACACTTATCTTTTGCTCGTCCTCGAGTAAAAATCAAAGAGAAAAAGAAAAGAAAAATTAATCTAACCTAACTCACTTTCGTAGGAATCACGATTGCACTTAGCATGTGCAACAAGCCGTTAAACCTCTAGGTTACCTAGAGGGCGAGTGTTGTCTCGTGAGGATTTTCAGCGGATTACACCCACAAAATCCATAAAAAGGAAATATTAGAAATACTTTTGAAAAGACTAAGTAATCTATAAGTTTTTAGGATCCTCATTTTTATTCATTCTTAGACTTAGTCTTTATAAAGTAAATTGTTATCTATTTTAGGTAAGGGTCAAAATTGAACTTCTAATATAGTCTTTTTCGTTACCAAAAATCATATGCATCCTTTTAAATTTATACTGGGAATTCCTTAACTTGGACTCTCATGCCTCTTTATTATTTTTATAACTTCATCTAATTTTCTTTCGTGTAAGCATCAAGGCTTCTTGAGGCCCTAATACCTAACTAATTGACTATTAGATGTGTTAATAATTTTTTTATTTTTATTTAATATGGATAACTCATCTAATTTTCTTTTGTGCAAGTATCAAGGCTTCTTGAGGCCCTCATACCTAACTAATTGACTCTTAGATGTGTTAATACATATCTCATATTTCTTAGTTTTATTAGGCTTTCTAATCCACCCATGTAGCGAATTTAAAGTCGATGACTCCCAACCGGTTGGCTTTAGGGCACCAGGTGAGAAAACCCCGCGGACTCAAATTCGAGTGAACTAGGCCCCAAAACTAAGGACTTTATTTTATTTGCTCACCTTTAGGCATGAATACTTATGCTTCTTGAGGCACATGTATCAGCTTAATTAGTGATTTTTTTTTATATATATGAGGCACAAAGGTCTTCGTCTTAGAATCCTAGATATGCATTAGGTATGCAAATTTCATTAAGGTAAAAATTAAGACTAATTAATTATTCAATTTCTCCTCCTATACCTAAAATTTAAACAATTTATTTATTTTGACCAAGTTTTTAGAAATCCTAATCATGATTTTCCTAATTCTTAAGATTAACTTAGATTTCTTTTAAAAGATAAGTCAAAATATTGTCCTTTTTATAAGTTTTTTTTTTAATGCAAATTTTGGTTAGTTTCTACCTATGTTAGTATGTTAGTAAGGCCTACCCCCACACTTATCTTATGCATTGTCCTCAATGTATGAATGAATGCATATATGCATGAAAAAGAAGAAGGGAAGGCAGAAGTTACCTCAAGGTGGTGGTTCCGGTGGTGGTCTAATTGGGCCAAGCGTTGCTACCCAATCAAGATAACATAATATTTGGTGAAACCCACCATAAATTTTTCTTATATAACCCACTAAAATGTATATATCATTATTTTTTAAAATTTTTACCCCATCAAATTTTCAAATTTCATAATAAATTTCAGAGTCAATTGTGTCAACCTCCTTGTCCCAAAATGGAGTATGAAAAGATGGAATTATTGACTTGGACGTGGGAAGTACGGGAACGAATACCGACTCAGGAAAGAAACTTAAATCAAGTAATGGTTCAGGAGTCGGGCTAGGTTTAGGAAGTGGGTCCAAATCAATAAGCTGAAACTCAAGTCCACAATTAATTTCCCACAATGGAATGTGACTCAATATTGGTGATTCAAGTTCAGAATGATAGGTGTGGGAATCAAATCTGACTCTAAAAGACTACCTAAGTCGGGTAACAAAACAGGAGTCAATAATGATTCGGGAATTTTAACTTGATCACAGATTTGAGAATGTAGGTCACATATCTCATTGGGTTCAATTTCATAAAAGTGAGAACTTGCCAATTTATCCATGGGACTTTCAAAATTACAAAATTGGTCAAGTTCAATATGATCATCAAAAATGGGTGATTCAATTTCATGATGAATTGGAACAGGATCCAATGTTGACTCGGGAAAAGTGAAATCAGGTGGAGACACCGGAGTCATTATTGAATCAGGAAGTAAAATTGAATCACCAAGTGGGAGATCAGGATCATATCCATGCTCAAGATCTATTTCAGGAAAGGAAAAACTTGCCAAGTTATCAAAATTTGAAGTTTCGGCAAGTTCACATGATGGCACTGAATTAGAATCTTGTTGTCCAAAGCAACTTGGTTCGTCGGCTCTAAGAGAGTGGTCAGCGATATCAGAAATGGCCGAACGGTGAGAACGTAAAGATTGAACCATCATATCTATATCATGATCACGGGCTAATCTAGCCTGAGTCATGGCTGCAAGCATCCTTTCATAGTTGATAGGTGCATCATGTTGTGATTGGACTTGAAAGGATGAAGTGTAATCGTGATGAAGTTGTGAGTCGGTGGACTCACGCATAATCATGTCTGCGATTGATGGTAATTGTTGCTTGGACTCATGCATACTTATCATTTTTCCGATAGATGGTATTCTATTCTGAATGGGTGGATCTGAGTATGACTCTTGGGAATATTGTGGACAAGGTGGAGACGGAGGACAAGTCGGTTGAAAATTGGACTCGGGGGAAACGAAACCCATGAACTCTGTGAAGAGTTGAAAGTATGAAAATTATGGTCATAAGATGGGGGTATGGGTTATATTCATTCGGATAAGACCATTCCGGCACACTAGGTTGGTCAAAGTTGTGATATGCCGGGTTGGTAATATCCGAAAAATAGTTAGGTGTGTAATATGGATTAAAATTGAAAAAATTATTATTATATGCCATATCACACCAACACAACAAAGAAAAGAAAAACAAACAAATAAACAAACAAAAAGAAAATTTTTTAACCTAAGTTAGGGTAGACCTATGACCTAGACGACTCCTAACTAGTTAGACTGTTCACGGGAGGTAGGGTGCAGACTTTGACCACAAGTTAATCAGCTAGGTCAGGGCAAGAGTAGTGGGAGGTTTTCCGTCAAAGACGTTCCTTAATTAAATAACCACCAATCTTCGGGCTTTCGGCCCTCAATCCCTTCCTAGACACTGATTTGGCAGGAGTCAACTTTCAGCACTGTTCCCCCTTAGGATAATCTCCTAATTGAGTCCGAGATGTCCCTAGGGCCAACGTCTACTAATTTTAAGTTAGGCTTGGGTTAGTGAGTGCTTGGATATGATTTTTGGGCTAAGGAAGGGTGATGAAATCCCCACCTTATCTTGTTAATGGGTTATGCCCTTAAAATAAATTTGTGCAAGTGTACAAAATATGTAAATAAGATTCACTCAAAGCATCAACCAAGAGATGAGTCCTATTCTACATGCAATGCGAACGTACCTTACTCCAGCACTCTTCAACAGTAAAAATAAAGGAATTGAAAAGACACGTGCCTAATATGCAAACGTCTAATCAATTTTTATCTTTAACAACAAGTATTTTACTGTTGATTAATTAGCAGTAAGCAGGGTTATCACAGAACAAAGTTTAACAGAGCAATAGATAGATATTGTAATTTGCAGCAACCTGCAAAAAAATTGATCAGTAGTTCACTGCTACTGCCGCGGAACCGCGGCTATTGCCGCGTTTGCGCGGCAAAGTAACAGGCTCTGCTGCTCTGCCTTCGAGGGCAGAGGAACAGAGTTGCTATATGTCCACTTCTGCGGCTGTTTTTCTGTTCTCCAAACCTGCAAACAGAAAAGAATAAAAGAATTAGTTAATAATTTTTTTTATTTTAGAGAAAAACTTACCGTCCCTCCCCGGCAACGGCGCCAATGTTTTGATTGAGTTTCTTCCTGCACACAAAATAAAGTATTTTAGATTTAGAACAAAATGTGCAAGTGCTCAATTCGAATCCGCGGTAGCAGTGGTTATGCGGGTCATGATCCTCAGGGAGGGACTAGCGATGGAAGCGTTTGTAAGTTATCTCTAATTTTTTTTATTATTTTAATGTTAAGTTAGGAAGAAAGAAGATAGAGAAGAAGAAATGATATTTACAATGGAAGAAAAGAAATTGAGAATGTGGTAGTGTCAGATCTAAACTAAAGAAATAAAGAAAGCAAACTACACATACATACCTCTTCAGTCTGCTTACCTTTGAACCGTTGCGATGATTTACCTTTTCTTGGAAGGCGTACAAGTATGGAGTATAGGATCGTCCGCCTTCTTGATCTACACTATGAAAATAAAAGACAAACTATGAAGACTTGTTCATCGCCATAAGCCATCATGGGCTCTTCTTCGGCTAGGCAGTCTCGAAGCAATTGGTTCTCATGGTGAGCAAGACATTAGAGAAACAATAATAGAAGAAAACAAAAACTGAGATACACGAGAATCAACAAGAATAAAAGAACATAACATAATAAAAAGAACGAACTTCGATTCGATTTATTTAACAATGGCGGAAAAGCAAAACTTACACCGATTGTCACCCTCAGTACAAGTAGATCTCCTTCCTCCATGAGAACATCATCTCCTCTCAGTTTACAAAAAGGAAAAATAGAAATTACAAAAGAGAAAAGAAAATCTAAACTAGAAGAAGAAAGCCTAAAACCCTAGATTTGGCCCTCTGGCTCTGCCTCTGGACGCTGTTCTCGGTTGCACTGCGGGGGTATTTATAGGTGCAGAAGGGAGCAGAGTCCTGGATAAACCTCTCCACGAAAGCAGTTGACAAGATGAGACTGAAATGCCGCGGAAACGCGGCTTGGGCCGCGTTTCCGCGGCTCAATGTTATCTGTTGGCCACGCGCTTTGGCGCGTGACCTCCCCTGGTCCGTCCATCTGGGTGTTTCCTTCTGGAAGTTGAATCTCGACTCTTCATCTTTGGATTTGGATATAACTTGGGAAGAAAGTTACCTAGATCCCAAATCTTTTCCACGAATTTCCTTCTCTTCTTTTAGCTTTTATCCTCATCCCGCAAGTATTTAGGGTTGAATAGAAGTCTATCCTTCCCTCTTCTTTGTATTTGCAACTTTGGCCCTTGTGTATTTGCAATTTTGACAATAAATATTTGCATTTTTGCACTTGGGCTTGAATATGGGCTTTTGGGCTTCTTTTAAGCTTTATTTATTATTAAAATAAGAACTCAAGGCCTGCACACAATAAATCACAAAATATTAATAAATGTGCAGAATTATATGAATAAATATGAAAATGTGATGGTAAATATGATGATAAAAATGCACTTTTCACTACCAATCAGGGGCAAGAAAATCAATGAGTGTATAAATAATATGTGTGCAAATACAAATCTAGATTAGCAATCCAGGATCTCACTCCTAATTGGTTAAATCGAATATCAGGAACGTAGGCTCTAATACCTATTGAAATACACCTAGAAGGGGTGAATAGTTGTACTAGCTAATTTAGGACAAATCATGCGAAATTTAAAATTCAATTGCAACATACTATGTGTAACCAAGAATTAGCCCAAATTCCCTTGAATGGCTCTAGAACTACTCCTCGAGAATCCTCTAAATTAAGAGTTGAGGTGCCATATGAAGCTCTCTTGGTTCAACACAAGTGTGGGCACCCACAAACTATATCTAGCATATGAATATATGTAATATAAAGCAATGTAAGATATAAGAGAGAAAGAGTTAAGAGATAGTGTATCAAACGCAAATAACAAGATATGTTTCGGGGTTCGAGCCACTGCTCTACGTCCCCGCCTTTACGGAAAAGGATTTCTACTATGTCTACATAGGACCTTCCACAAAGGGACCTCCACTGAGGAATTACAACTCTAAATTTAGAGTATACTACTCCTCTCTCAAACACAATCAACTCTATACAAGAGAAATGTCACAAAGCCAAAGCAAAGAAAGATTACAATCTTGGTGATCCAATGATCACAAACAATACTTGGTGATCTCAATAGACCACAAACAATTTTTCTCACAAAAACTAGATCCTATAGATAGGATTAGAGATGATAGCTCAAGTGTGAGAAAACGAAGTGTTTAGAAAAGAGAATAACAAAGAAAAACACTTGGGAAGAACACAAAATAGATATGTAAATAAAGATCAAAATCAATTTCCCAAAGACTTCCTTTTCTTTGATTTTTCCAACACTTTGAAAACACATAAAAGATAAAGATTTTAGGCTCAAAAACTTCTTTTAAACTTGCTGTAAAACACTTGAAAAGATGTGAAGAATAGCTCTTAAAAATCTTAGTTAAAACAGCTCAAGAGAGCCCCTATTTATAGGCTCTCAAGAATATAGCCGTTGGGGTCCAGAAAAGGTCAATTTTGACGGTCGGTCGACCGGCCAACGGTCATATTTCTGAACGTTGAGCCGCCGGTCGACCGCCCGGTCGACCTCTCAGGCAAACTAGCCTACAGGTCGACCGCCAGATCGACCAAGCCTAAATGCACTCAGCCTTGTCAGTCGACCACCCAGTCGACCGGCACTACCCGAGAGTTGGGTAGTTACGCCGGTCGACCGCCAGTCGATCGAGCTCTGGTTCGGTCGACCGGCTGGTCGACCGCTAGCAGGCTTAGGCTAGGGTTAGTAGGGTTTGAAACTTGGTCTTTTTAACACCTATAAGCTCCCATAAAATTTCATAAATTTCACAAAAATAAGTTGTTATAAATATTTAAAGAACAAATATATGTGACCAAAAATCAACACATATTACAAACTATTTGAACTATTTTGTGATATAGAAATTAAGCTTTAAATCAAAATTGATATTTTCCAAAAAACAAACTTTGAAATGAAAATCTATTTTTTCCCAAACTCGTATAAATACGAAAGTAAGATATTTAAACTCTTTTGAAGCATAGAGTGTATGGATAGAATCCAATACACATATAAAAGATATATCTATGTTTTTGACATGAAATCCAAAATAAGTTTTGTTAATTATAAAACTCTAAACACATGAAATAGAAACATCAAAATAAGTTTTTTCAAATATATGAAGCATAGATGTATATAGATGAAATCCAATATACATTAAACCATGTAAACTTGTTTTGATTCTATCTATTCATGAACACCTTATAAATGTGTACTTGAAATCTAAAATCGGTTAAATCGAAAACCAAACGTATTGAACTTTTGTGTGTGTGTGAACTTGAGCATATCAACACTAGTCTATCTTACACAAGATCTAAACACAAACTAAAACTAAATAAACTGAAGTCTTCTTGTAGAACTTCTTCTCTAAGTCGACTTGATCCAAACACGATCCCAAGAGCTTGACTCCATCCGAGTACTGATGCGATCTTGATGCGCAGGCTCTTGAATCTACATGTGTTAGCTTCAAAACTCTTTTGTTGAAGCTAAGCACCTACTAAGATCTTGATAAAAAGTCTGAAACTATATAAACATAAAATTATTAGTACTATAACTATATGAATAGAGTGATGGGCCTTTGGGCCAACATATACTGCTTTAAATCCCAAACTGGGAATGTAGTATCGAACGATGCTATCATGGCTCGTTTATTTATTGGAACTCTTAAAGGGATTGCCTTTAATGGTTCATGAAACTTTCTGCCGGCTCCATAAGACATGGGCTGACCTTAAGAAGTTGTTTCTGGCTCGTTTCTTTGAAGACGATACAAAATTTCAGTGCCAACTCTCCTTACAACAAAGCAAAAGAAAGAAAAGTCCATTAAAACTTTCATCAAAAGATTTCAGAGCATGGCACTCCGTTGTCCCAGTGGTATGACCTAGTCCACGCTGGTTGAGATATGTCATCACAATTTGCAAACTGCGCTCCTTGCTCAAATGAGAGTGGCGAAATGTCGCATTTGGAAGTAATTGGTGCTACAAGGCAAACAAGCAGAAGAAATTGTTGCCCGGGTCAGGGCTGAAGAAAAAGACAGCAAGACAAGACCCGATAAACTAATGCGGCGAGCACCAGAGTCATCTTCTCAACCTAAGAGAAGGGATACCTAGCAACAAAGTGTTCGCCCAGAGGCCTTCTACTCTAGTTTTGATGATGATTAACTCATGTAGTTATGTTTACTAATAATCTTGTGATTTTAGTTACAGATCATTAATCAAGATATTAGTTGGTGATTGCTTCAACAAAGGAGTTTTGAAGCCCTTCACTTGGTGATTCCAGAGCCTGAGCATCATGATGATACATAGCACTCGTTGGAGTCTAGCTCGTGGATCACGGTTTGGAATGAGTCGACTTGAAGATGGAAGATCGTCAAGAAGATTTAGGTATCCTAGTTTAGTTTAGTGTGTTTTAGATCCATTTGTAAAGTTTAGAATAGTTGATATGCTCAAGTGCACAACACACACGTTTTATGGATTTTGGTTTTCATGAATAGTTTAGATCAAAACAAGTTTAAATGTTTTTTAAGTATATTAGATGTGTTCAATATACATACATGCTTCATATCTTAAACTAACTTATTTTGATATGTCTATTCATGAGTTTTAAGAAAATCAGATTTCCTATTGAGAAAAATCTAAGTTTGATAAAATACAGTTTTCGGTTTTGGTATAAATGATAAGACACAAAAATAGTTCAAATTGCTTGATATTTGAGTTGAAATTTTTATCACATGTTTATATATCAATGCAAAATATTAAAACTATTTTGGGATTTTTAGAAGATTTTTAAGTATTTTTAAGAATATTTTTAAACTATTTTTCTGACCCAGAAAACTTGGCTGCCAGGCGCTGGCGGTCGACTGGGCCGGTCGACCGTGTTCCAGAGCCGGTCGGTTGACCGACGTGCACAACCTTGTGCACGTTTGGCCAGGCAACTGGGCCGGTCGACCGGGCGGTCGACCGGGCTGCTCCAACGGTCATATTTATGACCGTTGGCGGTCGACCGGCCGGTCGATCGCCAGCTGTTGTGGCTGACAGAAACAGCCAAACGGCTAGTTTTTGGAGGAGGCTATTTAAGCCCCATTTCTTGGGGATTTTGACAAGACTTTTTGACAAGAAAATTTTTCCTATTCTCTGGTTTTAAAAACAAGTTTTCAAAAGTGTTTTTGTGCCAAAAAGATCAATTTTATTTGTTTTAAGTGTTTTGTTTATTTCAAAGAAAATAGGTTTTGGGAATTAGTTTCTTGCTCTAAAATTCTATATACATTTGGTATTTTTCCCAAGAGATTTTCTTTGATCAAAACACTAGTTTTCTACACTTAAGCTATATCTTCTATCCTAGTCTATTAGGATCTTTATTTTGTGGAAAAGAGAATTGTTTGAGGTTGATTAAACCTCCAAGTTGTAAACCCTCCTTGTTTGTTGTATCCCTCTTTGGTAGAGGTTGATCGGAGTGGTGTTTGCTCCCTCTAGTGAGAGGTGGAGTTTGGTTGTGTGGCTACGGGCCTAATCCCTCTTCGGTAGAGGTGGATTGTGTTGTATTGCCTCGGTGGCATTTGTAAGGTTAAGAGAGGAGTTCGGTACTCCTAGTGGATTAGAAATCCTTCTCGGTGAAGGCGGGGACGAAGAGTTAGGGGTTCGAACCTCGGAACATATCTTTGTGTTTGCGTTTGATCCATTATCTCTTAACCCTCTCTCTTTATTTGTGTTGTGCATCATTCATATCATTCATATCATATTACTTGTGTTGTGCCTTGCATTATTTCATATTTCTTATCATCTTTATATGCTTGGCTTGTGTTTGTGTGCCTCACTTGTACTTAACCACGAGAGCTTCATATAGCACCTCAACTCTTATTCAGAGGAATCAAGAGGAGTTAGTCCAGAGCCCTTCACGGGGAATTCGGCTACACTCGTTGGTTGTACTAAGTGTAGTTGTAAATTTGTTTTAGCTTCCGCATTTAATTTCTAGATTAGCCATATCACCTATTCACCCCCCTCTAGGTGATTTCAATTGGTATCAGAGCCTACGCTCCTGATACTTTAGGTTTAACCACCGAGGAGTGAGATCTTGGTGAGCTAATCTACCATTTGCATTTGCATATTTTTGTTTGCACACATTTAGTTTGCCCTCATGGATAGCCCTCCTATGTTTGACATTTCTACACTTGAGATTTGGAAGGCCATGATGAGTAGCTATTTAAAGACCCTAGGATTGCATGTTTTCCTTGCCGCTACCAAGAAATGCTATCTTGGTAATAGCAATCATATAGGGGCCAATGCACAAGCCCTAGAGGCTATTAGAAGCACGCTCTCTAAAGATTATCTTATTGCATGTTTCTAACCTTGATTCCGCCTTTGCAGTGTGGAACAAGTTGACAACCACATCCACCTCCAAGCTTCAATTGCCGATCCAACCGGAGGACTCTAGTGGAGAATCCGACTCACAATGCTTCATGGTCCAAGGGAATGACTCCCTTGAGGTACAATCAGAATTTCAACTAGATAGTTTTGATGCTAGTTCTTCATGTGATGAATATGTGGATGCTAATGCTTTGAATGAAGAACTATCTATTGTTTGTGAAAAATTAATAAAAAAATATAATGTTTTGAAAAAGAAAAGTCTAGGCCTTAATAATGATAATAAAAATTTGATTTCTAGACTTAACAATATTTTACAAGAGAAGGAGGAGATTTCTAATGAAAGGGATTCATTAAAATCTCAACTTGATCTTGCCTTAAAAGAAAATGAGTTTTTAAAAAATAAAAATGATTGTGAAAATGTTTTGAAGAAAATAAAGTTTTAACTTCAAAAATTGATTTTGTTTTAAAAGAGAATGTTGCTTTGAAAAATAAAATAATTTCTATTTCAAATGATTTAAATGTTTGTTTAAAGAAAAATGAAGTTTTGGAAAATAAAATAGATTCACATGTTTGCCATGCTAGGGTAGTTTCACCTAGATCACCCCTTGCATGCTCCACTTCTTCTTTGATTAAAAATGATATAAATGTTTTAAAGAAGAATATGGATTGTTTGGGCTCCATTTTGAGCCATTGTGTTTCTAGTCATACACGCTTGGAATCCTTGGTTCGAAAGAAGCAAGTTCCATCTATTATGCATGCACACCCTCCACGACATACACATGCTCCTCATGGACACCATCATCACTTGTATGCTCATGTGTACACTTGTACACATTGTGAACGTAAGGGCCACCTTGCTAAATTTTGCTATGATAGAATACATGATGTTAATTTAGCAAATAAATTTGTTTGGGTTAGAGAAGGGACTAACCCCCATGGACCCAAAAAGATATGGGTACCAAAGACCACCCCTCTTGTTTATGATGTAGGTGTGGTTTCTCACATAACTGAGAGTAGTGGTACCTTGGAGTGGATGCGTTCCGAGCTTCATGAAAATCTTTTGGATTCATCACTTTTAAGGGACGTTTGGTGGGAGGACCACCTTGTTTTGGAGTCATGGAGAGTTGCCTCATGGGTTTTGGTAACGGTCTCTTACTCCTTATTTATTTTTGCATGCCTTTCATGTTCATTATTTATAGCATGCTTTGATGTTTATAGATTATTATGTTAATGTCATGATTATTAGACCCTTGACATGCATGTATAGCCTTTTGAGACACCGATGTTTAATATGGACTATTATTTTTGTGTTCTCATCATTGTTTAGCTATCATGTTTATCTTAGCTCTAATAACATGTTAATTTACATAATAATCATGTTTATGTTTTTCATGCTTATTCATATCTTGTTTTTATGCTTCATGCATTGATTACATGTTTAAATGTTAGTTTTCATTAAAACTTTGGTATATACTTGTACATATAATGGGCCACAAATAAATCTATATATGTTTGAGCTTGAATGCTTATTTGAACCCATTAGATGTGCTAGTATAGTCTAGTTTTGATGATCCATGCATTTTAAACTTGTATTCTCATTTTTGAATTTGTTTTATGATTTCTTGTTTAATTTCATGTATATGTCCATTTTATCCAAATTATTGTTATACATATACATCCTTTGAGCCACGTGCCTTCATGCATATATCTTTGTGGACTCGTTGTATTTGGATATGTATGTATACGTTAGATTGTATAAGATATACATATACCTGGAAGATTAAATAATATTTTTTGAATTTTTCATGTTTTAAGGAATATTGAGCTTAATTGAATACTTTCATGATCATGATCTTCACATTTTTAATTATGCACTCACCCTTCTTGTTTGCTCATGTTTTGTTTTCATGAGTCATTAATATGCTTCATTGACTTGAGTGTTGAATATCATGTGGATTTCATGTTTCATGAAAAATTATTTGTTTTTATTCCTTGCTTGAAGGATTTCGTACTAGTTAACAAATTTTTCATTTAAACTAGTTCGTATTCTTCATTTTGGTAATATGAGGTATACACTTGCTATTATTGTTGTTTCAATTGGTATCATTGGATTCTTTAATTTGGTATCAATTTTGATTCCTCTTGTATACTCATATATTTTTATATGTATGTATGCTTTCAATTCTAATGGTATCAATTTCAGTTGGTATCTAATTTTTCATACATATATGTTTTATTTGTGCTTTTTATATCCCTATATCTTGAGCACAAATTTTGTTTATGCTATAGCTTGAGATTTAATGAATATCATATTTCAATTGATTAGTTTTTCAATTGATACTTATACAAGCTTATGAATAGTTTTTATTCGTATTTCATAAAGGGGGAGAAAATTCGATTTTCATATTTCAATTAGTATTTTGGAGATTTCTACTCCCACACTTTATGATAAAAGAAAATAATAATTTCAATTGATATCATATGCTTAAAAAGAATAATATTTTTTTGATATCAAGATGTTTATTTGGATGTTTTTAACTAGTATCAAGATGCTTTTGTTTCTTACAATTGATATCAATGTTTTTATGTTCACTTTTAATTGGTATCAAAATGCAACTTTGACATTTTTTTGATATCTTAATTAATTGTAACCCCTTATTGATATTTTTGTTTTAGACATAAAGGGGAGAACATTGTTTTTATTGTTTTTGACCCCTTTGTTGATTCTTTGTTTCGAACAAAAAGGGGAAAAGAATTTATTGATTTGATTTTGCTTTAACCCCTTTATTGATGATTGATAAAAAGGGGAGAAAGATTTTGAGTTTTATATGCATACTTGTGTTTTTGCATATATTAAGTTTTGTTTTTACTTATTGTTTTTGAACATTTCAATTGGTATAAGAACATGTTTTATTGTTTTATGCATGATTATGCATTGTCATTCATTGCATATTTATTGTTTATTTGTTTATGCATGAGTTAAGGGGGAGCTTCTTTGAAGCTTAACTTTAATCCATGCATATATAACTCCATGAGTTTTGTCATCATCAAAAGGGGGAGATTGTTGGCCCAGAGGCCTTCCACTCTAGTTTTGATGATGATTAACTCATGTAGTTATGTTTACTAATAATCTTGAGATTTTAGTTACAGATCATTAATTAAGATATTAGTTGGTGATTGCTTCAACAAAGGAGTTTTGAAGACCTTCACTTGGTGATTCCAGAGCCTGAGCATCATGATGATACATAGCACTCGTTGGAGTCTAGCTCGTGGATCACGGTTTGGATCGAGTCGACTTGAAGATGGAAGATCGTCAAGAAGACTTAGGTATCCTAGTTTAGTTTAGTGTGTTTTAGATCCATTTGTAAAGTTTAGAATAGTTGATATGCTCAAGTGCACAACACACACGTTTTATGGATTTTGGTTTTCATAAATAGTTTAGATTAAAACAAGTTTAAATGGTTTTTATGTATATTAGATGTGTTCAATATACATACATGCTTCATATCTTAAACTAACTTATTTTGATATGTCTATTCATGAGTTTTAAGAAAAATCAGATTTCCTATTGAGAAAAATCCAAGTTTGAAAAAATACAGTTTTTGGTTTTGGTATAAATGATAAGACACAAAAATAGTTCAAATTGCTTGATATTTGAGTTGAAATTTTTATCACATGTTTATATATCAATTCAAATGTTAAAACTATTTTTGGGGATTTTTAGAAGATTTTTAAGAATATTTTTAAACTGTTTTTCTGACCCAGAAAACTTGGCTGCCAGGCGCTGGCGGTCGACCGTGTTCCAGAGTCGGTTGACCGGTCGGTCGACCGACGTGCACAGCCTTGTGCACGTTTGGCCAGGTAACTGGGCCGGTCGACCGGGCGGTCGACCGGACAGAGAGCTTTGCTCTCTGTAAATCTGCGGTCGACCGGGCTGCTCCAACGGTCATATTTATGACCATTGGCGGTCGACCGGCCGGTCGACCGCCAGCTGTTCTGGCTGACAGAAACAGCCAAACGGCTAGTTTTTGGAGGAGGCTATTTAAGCCCCATTTCTTGGGGATTTTGACAAGACCTTTTGACAAGAAAATTTTTCCTATTCTCTGGTTTTAAAAACAAGTTTTCAAAAGTGTTTTTGTGCCAAAAAGATCAATCTTATTTGTTTTAAGTGTTTTGTTTATTTCAAAGAAAATAGGTTTTGGGAATTAGTTTCTTGCTCTAAAATTCTATATTCATTTGGTATTTTTCCAAGAGATTTTCTTTGATCAATACACTAGTTTTCCACACTTGAGCTATATCTTCTATCCTAGTCTATTAGGATCTTTATTTTGTGGAAAAGAGAATTGTTTGAGGTTGATTAAACCTGTAAGTTGTAAACCCTCCTTGTTTGTTGTATCCCTCTTTGGTAGAGGTTGATCGGAGTGGTGTTTGTGTTTAGACGGGAAAGGTGTTGTATTGTGGAGTATAATTGCACACAAAATATATTCAATAAAAAGAGATAAGGTTTAGAATCAACCTTAGGTGCTTTGATCACTCCACAAATGTATTCCAAATGATTGATGTACCCTTTCCTATCTCCGTTATAACATGGGCTATACCGAGTCGATTCTCAAGGAGAGCTTGCGATGGAAGCGTTACGGTTCGTTGTGAAGAAAGAAAACGAAGATTCTTCTTTGCTTTAAAAGAATGAAAACAAATTGGAAAAAAGAAATGAAAGAATCGGTGGATATGTTCATGATGGAAAATGAAAAGAAATCAAAACAAGATTGGCTCTTGGATTAACACTAAAAGAAAGAAAACTTTGAAAAGACTCTTAGAATGAGAAGATCATGACTAGCTAACCTTACTACCTTGCTAAAACTTACTAAACTCCGTGATGGTGAATGCGTGCCTCATGTTGATTCATCGGCAAAGATTTGTCTTGCGTGTTGGTCTAATTACTTTCCCACTTGGATGACGGGTGATCATTCTTGGACTTGTCTTGTAGCCTTATAGATGTCATTGGCCTACAATTAGACTTTCAATAATGGAATCAAAAGAGTTACACTCAAGGGATGCTAAGGAAGAAGATACAACATTCATTAATGGAAGTAAAGAAGTTGTACAACAAATAGCATATTGGTGATCCATCTCCATGTTCCATCACGGCACTTGTTCTAAAGACAAGACTCTAAATGAGGCACACATGAATCATATGGAGAATTACAACAAGATATAGCCATGCATGAAAGTAACCCATCGGAGAAGAGAAGGCCATACAACTTGCAAGATTAAAGATAGCAATCACCCATGAGTTAGTAGTTAGCAAGGTTAGTGGTTTAGCTAGTCATGTAAGAAAAGTTAGCTACTAGCCATTACAAGAAAAGAAAAGCAAAGCATGAATTAAATTGCAAGTAAAGTAAAGTAAAGTTAGAAGTAAAGAAAGCAAGTAATACTAGAAAATGCTCAAGTAGAGAAGAAGAGAATGGATCAATCCTTGCTTCACAAGTTGTCACACCTTGGCATACACAAGCTTCTCTCTCTTACAACTCTCTTTTGCAGAATTTCTAGGGAGGAAGAAGAAGATCTAAAGCATTACAAAAATCCTAAAAAAAAATACAAGCATCTAATCTCTAATCTCTAATCTCTCTTCCACTTCTCCTCCACACTCTCCTTGCGCAAGCCCTGGTCCTGTATTTATAGCCTCAGAGAGAAGGATCTAGAGCCCTGGTCGTTGGAGAGAATCCCGGGCTCTAACAGACTTGTAACTGCCGCAAATTGGCGGCAAAATCCCAGATTTGGCGGCAAGATCAAGACAGTTGAGGCCAGATTTTCTGTTGCGAGTTTGTTTCAGTTTGTTATCCACGTGGATCTTCTGGAAGAATGAGTTGGCGCGTAGAATTCTCTAGATCCTGGGCTCAAACTTGGGCTCTCTTTTGGGCTTTTGAATTAATCTCTTTTAATTATTGCTAATTAAAGAGATTTTGGGCTTTTTCTCATTTCAGATGTGGACCTGCAAAAATAGAGAGAAGATGATCAAAAATCATATTTTTATTTATAATATGCATGGTATGGAAGCGGTAAAATATGCAAATATGTATAACAATCAGTTTGCTCCCTCTAGTGAGAGGTGGAGTTTGATTGTGTGGCTATGGGCCTAATCCCTCTTCGGTAGAGGTGGATTGTGTTGTATTGCCTCGGTGGCATTTGTAAGGTTGAGAGAGGAGTTCGGTACTCCTAGTGGATTAGAAATCCTTCTCGGTGAAGGCGGGGACGTAGAGCTAGGGGCTCGAACCTCGGAACATATCTTTGTGTTTGCGTTTGATCCATTGTCTCTAACCCTCTCTCTTTATTTGTGTTGTGCATCATTCATATCATTTATATCATATTTGCTTGTGTTGTGCCTTGCATTATTTCATATTGCTTATCATCTTTATATGCTTGGCTTGTGTTTGTGTGCCTCGCTTGTACTTAACCACGAGAGCTTCGTATAGCACCTCAACTCTTATTCAGAGGAATCAAGAGGAGTTAGTCCAGAGCCCTTCACGGGAATTCGGCTACACTCGTTGATTGTACTAAGTGTAGTTGCAAATTTGTTTTAGCTTCCGTATTTAGTTTCTAGATTAGCCATATCACCTATTCACCCCCCCTCTAGGTGATTTCACAAAGGTCAAGTCACCTTCGAAGACCCAGTCAGTCAGAAGCGGTATGCCACCCGGCAAGTACGTGCTAATAAACCATACTCCTTCAAGGATGAGCACGTGATCTCTTTGTTTAAGTTATTCTAAAAGAGTAACAAACTTAAATTGCCAGAGATGAGACGTCCTGAAGAGGTGGGAAGACTGATGATCCCAGTTACTATTTATATCATAGGATGTTGAGACACCGTACCAAGAATTGCTACATCTTCAAAGATATTCTTTAGGCTCTGATTGATGCGGAGGTACTTAAGCTCCATCCAGAACAGAAGAAGGTGACTACTAATATGATAGCTATATCGCCATTCAATTTTCACCTGCCAGCACCAACCGGAGTGGTGCCCATCCCGAAAGGGGAATAAGAATGATCAATATGGATCCTCATAACCAGGATGAGAAAGGTCTTGTTCTTGTTCCTACTCCTCGAGGAGAGACAATGTGGATCCATCCTGACATTGTTGAAAGCCAGCAGTGGACGATTGTCACGAGCAGGAAGTCCAAACGCAAGGCCAAAGCGTCCTCCAGCAATGTAGGGGGTATCTCTACAAGAGAGATTGAAGAAGATATCGCCTCCCTTACTAGTTCAGGAGAAGAGGAGTCATCCTTTGCTACTGACATAGGCGCACCTCCCACGTTGAAAACTCGATTCGACAAGCAGTACTTGAAATAGTACGGTGAGCCAATGGTAGACTCCCCCAGCCGGTTGAAGAGACAATCGAGCAGTTCACAAAGCCATCCGTGAAAAAATAGTAAGAGCTTCGGTATGTCAAAGCTCTTTAGAAAGGCGGTGTGGGACCATAACTCCCTTCTGTTTTGATGTTATGACTCAACTGGCCAACATCCCTGCTCGAATCACTTGTATGAACTCCTGAGGCTTTCCAAATCAACAAGGCATGTCTTAAGAGAAGCATTAGCAGATGCAGAGGTTTTCATGATCCAGACTCCTGCTATATGTGAAGAGGAAGATGTCAACCATTGCCACCATATCTCAAAGCAATTTTTCTGCATCACCTTCACCCCAAAAGACATGCAAGTTAAAAGAAAACATGATAGGTCCCTGTATTATACAGGGTATACTGTGTCATCTGAAGTGAGTTGTATTTAGGTTGATCTGAGATCTGTGTTGAGCATTATGCCATACAAGATCATGCAGCATTTGGGGATCCCCACCCACTGGTTAAGCATCACTCAAACAGCCATTTATGGTTTCAACGCCAAAGACACGCACCCGATGGAAAAATCAAGCTCAGATGTCAAATTTGGGACCTGAAATTTGAGGTGACATGTTGCGTCATTGACACTTACACCTCAGACAACTTGCTGCTAGGACGACCTTGGATTTACCGGAACTCCATCGTCTCATCCACTCTTCATCAAGTAATGAAATACGTCAGTGAAGATGAAAAAGTGAGAATGTTGATTGCCAAAAGCCATCCGTTCAAAGGAGTCGAGAATTATTTTACTGATTCCCTCCTTTATCAGGATTCTCTTGAAACTGATGAGAGCCCACACCCGAAAGAACACGCTCTAGCAATGAAGCTGATATAGAGCCAAAAGATGAAGAGTGTCTCTGGAAATAAATCCTCTTGTAATGAGCATTGATAAGCTCGATTTCAATACCACCGTAAATGTTGAAGGCGAGTGGTTTATCAATGAAAATTTAGATTTGGCTTACTTTTCTACATTTGCTTCTGACTCTGTTCTGTCAGATACTAGTACTGACATAGACATTGAACGTTGGTCAGCAATGAATGCCCTGATATTATTGCATGCACCAATAAGTTATCCCTTATAGTACGCGAGAAGATCGGAGATGCACACAATGCTCTCGTTGAAGTACCAGCCAAGCGGAAAGGTCAAAAGCCAATCCTACTTGGAAGAATCGAGTCTGAGCCCATAGCTTGTGATAGCTCAAAGGGTGGGTCTGAGTCTCCATATTTTTTCATTATGGACAGAAATCACGTTACATGATGGAAAGAATGGGGTATGATCTTACCAAAGGATCAGACCTTAATTTCAGCAAAAGAAAGAAAGCATTAATTCATTCATTTGTACCAAAAGGCAAAAACCCCGATTTCTATCACAAGACCCGAAGAGGACTCAGTTATGTATCTACTCTAGTCTCGTCAGATCCCGAGTCTGAAGAAGAAGTCTATCATGATGATTCATCAGCAACATCATCGTGGAACTCAGATGTCAGCGTCGGCTCAGTGAATATGGTATCAACCAGCTATTTAGAAGATGATAGAGAAGATACCTTTAGATCTGAATAATTAGTCCAGTCGAACTTAGATCCATGGATTAAACACTTAAATACTCTTTTGGAAATACGCTTTGAAGAACGCGAATCACCCAAGATAAATCTTGGAGATGAGGCTAACCCCAAGCCCATTTTCATAAATGAGAGCTCATCACCTTCCTAGAAAGAAGACTTAATACATCTCATATGAGTGTATAGAGATGTCTTCGTTTGGAATTATGAGGACATGCCTGGGCTCGACTCCATATTGCTACGCATCATCTCAACATCAACCCGGACGCCAAGCCAGTCAAACAATAACAATGATAGTTTTGTCCTGAGATCATTGAAGCAATTGAATCAGAGGTTAAGAAGCTCATAGACTTTGGTTTCATCAGGAAGTGCAACATCCTGATTGGGTGGCCAACATAGTTCCTGTTCCTAAGGAGAATGGAAATTTTGGATTTGCATTGACTACCATGATCTAAATGTCGCTTGTCCTAAAAATGAATTTTCTCTCCCGATCACGAATGTTATGATTGACAATACGTGCGGTTTTGAGAGAATGTCTTTTATGGATGGCTTTTCAGGGTAAAATCAAATAAAGATGTACCCTTAAGATGAAAAGCACATATCTTTCAGGACACCTTTGGGAGTATATTGCTACATAGAAGGCCCTTTGGTTAGAAGAACGCTGGTAACCTATCAATGCGCCATGAATGCGTTCTTCCATAAGCATATACGTAAGACCGTAGAATGCTACGTCAATGATATCACCATGAAAAGTCATGACAAAGGCGATCATCTCGCAGACCTAAAGAGAGTGTTTGACATCATGCGGGCCTACTAGTTAAAGATGAACCCAACCAAGTCCTTCTTAGGGATAGCCAGTGGTAAATTCCTTAGATTTGTTGTTACATCCAAAGGAATTCACCTGGATCCAGAGAAAATTCATGTTGTCCAAGAGATGCAACCTCCGAGAAATCATAAAGAACTCGGAGGCTTACAGGGATATATCCAGAGATTTATATCAAATCTTTCAGGAAGCTACCAACCCTTCACTAAACTAATGAAAAATGGAGTCTCATTCGTGTGGACAATGCTTGCCAAGAAGCATTTAAAGTGATCAAGGAGTATTTCATGCACCCACCTGTTCTGGTAGCTCCAGTATCAGGAAAATCTTGAAAAACACCTAGAGGGGGGGTGAATAGGTGTAAATGCTAATCTAGAAACTAAATGCGGAAGCTAAAAAACTATTTTGCAATCACACTTAATACAACCAACAAGTGTAGCCGAATTCTCCGTGAAGGGCTCTGGACTAACTCCTCTTGATTCCCCTAGATAAGGGTTGAGGTGCTATATGAAGCTCTTGTGGTTAGGTATAAGTGAGGCACACACACAAGCAAGCCAAGCATATAAGGATGATAAGCAATATGAAATAATGCAAGGCACAACACAAGCAATATATGATATGAATGAATGAATGATGCTTTGCACGAATAAAGAGAGAGGGTTAAGAGACAATGGATCAAACGCAAACACAAGGATATGTTTCGAGGTTCGAGCCCCTAGCTCTACGTCCCCGCCTTCACCGAGAAGGATTTCTAATCCACTATCTTGTCCACCGAGGACTCCCACCGAGGGAACCTCCACTGAGGAGGATTTTTACAACAAGGGAGTACCGAACTCCTCTCTCAAACACCACCTCACAACCGAGGGGGTAGGCCCGTAGCCAAACAACCAACAAACACCTCTACCGAAGAGGGTTACAACCAATCTCCACCTCTCACTAGAGGGAGCAAACCACAATCTCAACCTCTACCAAAGAGGGAGCAAACCAATCACCCGATCAACCTCTACCAAAGAGGGATACAACAAAAGCAAGGGTGTTACAACTTGGAGGCTCAATCAACCTCAACAATCTCTTTTCCACAAAATAAGGATCCTAAATAGATTAGGATAGAATGATAGCTCAAGTATGGAAAACTAGGTGTTTGGAAATCAAGGACTCAAAGAAATAATCTTGGGAAAACTCTTGAAGATAATAGAAATGAAGAACAAACACAAATCTCCCCAAATACTATTTTCTTTGAGTTTTTCAAATACCTAAAACAAATAAGATTGGAAGTTTAAAGCCCAAAACACTTTTGAATTCTTTTAAAAACACTAGAGAAACATGAATTTTTCTCTTGTAAAAACCTTAGCCAAAATCCCAAAGAAATGGGGTTTATATAGGCCAAAACCAGAAACTAGCCGTTGGCTGAAATTGACAGCCAGACAGCTGGCGGTCGACCGGTTGGTCGACCGCCAACGGTCATAAATATGACCGTTGGAGCATCCCGGTCGACCGCTCGGTCGACCGCCCAGATACAGAGAGCAAAGCTCTCTGGTCCGGTCGACCGCCCGGTCGACCGGCCCATGTGTTTGCCAGACGTGCACAAGGCTGTGCACGTCGGTCGACCGCTCGGTCGACCGGCCCTTGGTTCAGTCGACCATGCGGTCGGCCGACCTGGCCTGTCAGTCACTGTTCTGGGTCAGAAAAACAGGTTTAAAATATTTCTAATAAATCCCATAAATCTTGTAAAATACCCAAAATAGTTTTCTCATTTTGCATTGATATATAAACATGTGATAAACATTTCAACTCAAATATCAAGCATATGAAACCATTTTTGTGTTTCATCATTTTTATCAAAAAGCAAAACTTGTATTTTATCAAACTTTGATTTTTCAATACATGAATAGGATAGTCAAAATAAGTTTGTCTAAGAAGTTTAAGCATGCATGTATAGAAAGAATACATCTACTATACATATAAACCATTTAAACTTGTTTTGATGTACTATTCATGAAAATCAAAATCGGTTAAACTAAAAACCGAAAGAAAAACAATATCCATAAAACGTGTGTGTTGTGCACATGAGCATATCAACTATACTAAGCTTTACTAAAGGATCTAAACACACTAAACACTAGGATACCTAAGTCTTCTTGACGATCTTCAATCTTCAAGCCGACTCGATCCCAAACGTGATCCACCGAGTGCAAAGGTATGATCTTGATGCTCGGGCTCTTGAATCACCGTGTGAAAGCTTCCAAAACATCTTGTTGAAGCTATCACCAACTAATATCTTGGTTAATGATCTGAAACTTAAACAACACAAGATTATTAGTAAACATAACTACATGAGTTAATCATCATCAAAACTAGAGTGGAAGGCCTCTGGGCCAACAATCTCCCCCTTTTTGATGATGACAAAACTCATGGAGTTATATATGCATGGATTAAAGTTAAGCTTCAAAGAAGCTCCCCCTTAACTCATCCATAAACAAATGAACAATAAATATGCAATGAATGACAATGCATAATCATGCATAAACAATAAAAGGCTCTAGATACCAATGAAATTTTCAAAAACAAATAAACATGCTCTAGATACCAATTAAACTTAATATATGCAAAAACATAAGTATGCATATAAACATGTACCAATCATGCATATTAAAAAACATCTTCTCTATATATGCATGTTAAGCTCTCAAAAATTCTCCCCCTTTTTGTCAATCATCAATAAAGGGGTAAAAACCAAAACCAAATCAATAAATTTTTCTCCCCCTTTTTGTCTAAAACAAAAATTATCAATATAGGGGTGACAATCAATTAAGATATCAATTGAAAATATGTCAAAGTAGCATCTTGATACCAATTGAAAGTAAAACATAGATCAATAAATGGTATATGCGATATACATTCATGAAGAGGAAGATGTGAAGCTTCCCTACATAGATACATTACATGAAGGAGGGATGACAAGCCCTAATTCACATAACGTATACTATGCAATGCATAAGAGGAGATGTGAAGCTCCCCCTACACACGTGTACCACATAAAAAGGGATGTCAAGTTCCTCAATACAAGATACACTCAACATGAATCTATATGTAGAAGAGATGTTAAGCTCTCCTTGCATATAGGCAATACAAATCAAAACTTTTATATTTATCTTTAAACAAAATTTTGAGATACCAATTTAAAACATTCAAATAAACATCTTGATATCAAAAGAGAGTATTTTTCTTTTTAAGCCATATAAACAATTTTGATTGTGATATCATATGCTTAAAATAAACATCAAATTTTCAATCATAAAGTGTGGGAGTGGAAACAAAATACTAATTGAAATACAAAATCAAAATTTCTCCCCCTTTATGAAATACCAACTAAAATAATGCGTAGGCTAGAAATAAGATACCAATTGAAAATTGAATCAATTGAAACAAAGTTGAAGCTCGAGCTTTAGCATAAACAAAATTTTGTGCTTAAAGATATAGGGATATAATAAGCACAAATAAAACATATATATATATATGAAAAGTTTAATACCAATCGAAATTGATACTATTGGAATTGAAAGCATACATACATAAAAATATATATGAGTATACAAGAAAGGTCAAAATTGATACCAATTGAAAGAATCTAATGATACCAATTAAAACAACAATAATATCAAGTGTATATCTCATATAACCTATCCTCCCAATCATGTTCAAGTTTAAAATGATTTTCACTATAAAGCATACATGAATATGATCTCCCATTCATCCGCCCTTAGATGGTAGGGGTTTTCAAAAATAGGTTTAGAAAATAAAGTTTGTTTGAAAACTCTACCATATGAAGAATACGAACTAGTTAAAAGAAAAATTTGTACTAGTACGAAATCCTTCAAGCAAGGAATAAAACAAAAATATTTTTCATGAAACACATGTAAAACACATGGCACTAAGACACTCGAAATCTATAAAGTTCATATCATACTCATGAAAACACAATCATGAGAAACATTTAAATGAAGTGAGTGCTCAAGTGTAATGTGAAACATGTAATCATGAAAATTGGAAATAAAATCATCAAAACTTATTTAATTTTCAAGGCATATGTATGTCATATACAAACTAAAGTATACATACATATCCAAAACATAACGAGTCCACAAATGTATATGCATTAAGGCACGTGGCTCAAAGGATGTATATGTATAATCAATAGTTTAGATAAAATGGACATATACATGAAGTTAAACAAGAAAACATGAAAACATGTAACAAATCCAAAAATGGGAATACAAGTTTAAAATGCATGGATCATCAAAACTAGACTGTACTAGCACATCTAATGGGTTCAAATAAGCATTCAAGCTCAAACATATATAGATTTATTTGTGGCCCACTATAAGCACAAATATATACCTAGTCTTAATGAAAACTAACATTTAAACATATATTCAAAGCATGAAGCATAAAATAAGACAATAATCATCATGATAAACAAAAACATGATTATTATGCAAATCCACATGTTATTAGAGCTATGATTAATATGATAGCTAAACAATGGTGAGAACACAAAAATATGATCCATATTAAACATGGGTGTCTCAAAAGGGCTATACATGCATGTCAATGATCTAATAAACATGGCATTTTCATAATAACCTATAAACATCAAAACTTGCTATATATAATAAACATGAAAAGCATACAAACATAAATAAGGAGTAAGAGATCGTCACCAAAACCTATGAGCAACTCTCCATATCTCCAAAACATGGTGGTCTTCCCACCAAACCTCCCTTGAAAGTGATGCATCCAAATGATTTCCATGAAGCTCGGAACGTATCCACTCCAAGGTACCGCTACTCTCACGTCATGTGAGAGCCCACACCTAATCATAAACAAGAGGGGTGGTCTTTGGTACCCATATCTTATTGGGTCCATAGGGGTTAGTACCATTCCTAACCCAAACAAATTTATTTGCTAAATTACAATCATGTATACGATCAAAATAAAATTTAGCAAGGTGGCCCTTACGTCCACAATGTGTACAAGTGTACACATGAGCATACAAGTGATGATGGTGTCCGTGAGCATGTGTATGCTGTGGGGGGTGTGCATGAAAAGATGGAACTTATTTCTTTCGAAACAAAGTTTCCAAACGTGTATGGCTCTTGGCACATTGGCTCAAGGTGGAGCCCAAACAATCCACTCTCTTCTTCAACAAACAAAAATCATCATTAATCCTAGAAGAAGAGGTACATGCAATAGGTAGACTAGATGAAGAAGCTACACTAGCATGGCAAACATGTGCATTAATCTTATTTTGCAAACAATCATTCTTCTTCAAACAAACATTTAAATTATTTGAAATAGAAATTATTTTATTTTTCAAAGCAACATTCTCTTTTAAAACAAAATCAATTTTGAAGACAAGTTTTCATTTTTCTTTAATACATCATTGCAATCAATTTTAGACTTTAAAAATTTATTTTCCTTTAGAGTAAGGTCTAGTTGAGATCTCAATGAATCTCTTTCATTATAGACCTCAACCTTTTCTTGCAAAACATTGTTAAGCTTAGAAGACAAATTCTCTTTTTCTTTATTTAAAGCACAAGTCTTCTTTTTCAAAAGGTTGTATTTTTCCAATAATTTTTCACACACAATTGATAGTTCTTCATTCAAGCCATGGACATCAACATAATCATTAGAAGAACTTGAATCATCATTATCTAGTTGAGATTCCGATTGTACCTCAAGGGAGTCATTCCCTTGGATCATGAAGCATTGTGAGTCGGATTCTCCACTAGTTTCCTCCGGTTGGATTGGCAATTGAAGCTTGGAGGTGATGTGGTTGTCAACATGTTCCACACTGCAAATGCGGAATCAAAGTTAGAAGCAAGCATAAGATATTCTTTATTTAATGTGCTTCTAATAACCTCAAGGGCTAGTGCATTGGCCCCTATATGCTTGCTATCACTAAGGTAGGATTCCTTGGTAATGACAAGGTGAACCTTATATCCTAGGGTTAGGGGGTATATGGACATCCTAGTCTTCCAAACAACAATGTTGGAAGGGTCAAACATAGGTGAGGTCATGAAGTCCATGGGTCCAAAACTATATGTGTGCAAACAAACAAATGCAAATGATAGATTAGCAAACAAGGATCTCACTCCTAGGTTGTTAAACCTAAAGTATCAGGAGCATAGGCTCTGATACCAATTGAAAACACCTAGAGGGGGGTGAATAGGTGTAAATGCTAATCTAGAAACTAAATGCGGAAGCTAAAAAACTATTTTGCAATCACACTTAATACAACCAACAAGTGTAGCCGAATTCCCGTGAAGGGCTCTGGACTAACTCCTCTTGATTCCTCTAGATAAGTGTTGAGGTGCTATATGAAGCTCTTGTGGTTAGGTATAAGTGAGGCACACACACAAGCAAGCCAAGCATATAAGGATGATAAGCAATATGAAATAATGCAAGGCACAACACAAGTAATATATGATATGAATGAATGAATGATGTTTTGCACAAAATAAAGAGAGAGGGTTAAGAGACAATGGATCAAACGCAAACACAAGGATATGTTTCGAGGTTCGAGCCCCTAGCTCTACGTCCCTGCCTTCACCGAGAAGGATTTCTAATCCACTATCTTGTCCACCGAGGACTCCCACCGAGGGAACCTCCACCGAGGAGGATTTTTACAACAAGGGAGTACCGAACTCCTCTCTTAAACACCACCTCACAATCGAGGGGTAGGCCCGTAGCCAAACAACCAACAAACACCTCTACCGAAGAGGGTTATAACCAATCTCCACCTCTCACTAGAGGGAGCAAACCATAATCTCAACCCTACCAAAGAGGAAGCAAACCAATCACCCGATCAACCTCTACCAAAGAGGGATACAACAAAAGCAAGGGTGTTCACAACTTGGAGGCTCAATCAACCTCAAACAATCTCTTTTCCACAAAATAAGGATCCTAAATAGATTAGGATAGAATGATAGCTCAAGTGTGGAAAACTAGGTGTTTGGAAATTAAGGACTCAAAGAAATAATCTTGGGAAAACTCTTGAAGATAATAGAAATGAAGAACAAACACAAATCTCCCAAAATACTATTTTCTTTGATTTTTCCAAATATCTAAAACAAATAAGATTGGAAGTTTAAAGCCCAAAACACTTTTGAATTCTTTTAAAAACACTAGGGAAACATGAATTTTTCTCTTGTAAAAACCTTAGCCAAAATCCCAAAGAAATGGGGTTTATATAGGCCAAAACCAGAAACTAGCCGTTGGCTGAAATCTGACAGCCAGACAGCTGGCGGTCGATCGGTCGGTCGACCGCCAACGGTCATAAATATGACCGTTGGAGCATCCCGGTCGACCGCTCAGTCGACCGCCTAGATACAGAGAGCAAAGCTCTCTGGTCCGGTCGACCGGCCCATGTGTCTGCCAGACGTGCACAAGGCCGTGCACGTCGGTCGATCGCTCGGTCGACCGGCCCTTGGTTCGGTCGACCGTGCGGTCGGCCGACCTGGCCTGTCAGTCACTGTTCTGGGTCAGAAAAACAGGTTTAAAATATTTCTAATAAATCCCATAAATCTTGTAAAAATACCCAAAATAGTTTTCTCATTTTGCATTGATATATAAACATGTGATAAACATTTCAACTCAAATATCAAGCATATGAAACCATTTTTGTGTTTCATCATTTTTATCAAAAAACAAAACTTGTATTTTATCAAACTTTGATTTTTCAATACATGAATAGGATAGTCAAAATAAGTTTGTCTAAGAAGTTTAAGCATGCATGTATAGAAAGAATACATCTACTATACATATACACCATTTAAACTTGTTTTGATCTACTATTCATGAAAACCAAAATCGGTTAAACTAAAAACAAAAAAAAAACAATATCCATAAAACGTGTGTGTTGTACACTTGAGCATATCAACTATACTAAGCTTTACAAATGGATATAAACACACTAAACACTAGGATACCTAAGTCTTCTTGACGATCTTCAATCTTCAAGCCGACTCGATCCCAAACGTGATCCACCAAGTGCAAAGGTATGATCTTGATGCTCGGGCTCTTGAATCACCGTGTGAAAGCTTCCAAAACATCTTGTTGAAGCTATCACCAACTAATATCTAGGTTAATGATCTGAAACTTAAACAACACAAGATTATTAGTAAACATAACTACATGAGTTAATCATCATCAAACTAGAGTGGAAGGCCTCTGGGCTAACAAATCTTTCATGTTTTATGTTTGAGTGATGGATCATTCTTTGGGAGCTTTACTAGCTCAAAATAATGATCAAAACCACGAACAGGCAATCTACTATTTGAGTAGAACAATGATTGGGGTGGAGCACCGTTACAACCCAGTCGAGAAAGAATGCTTAGCGTTGGTTTTCGCTATCCAGAAGATACGGCACTACTTTATGGGGCAACGCATTCACGTCATCTCCAGAGTTAATCCTTTGCGATTGCTAATGATAAGAGCATCTTTGCTAAATTGTAGATTAGCGAAGTGGGCCATATTTCTCTCACAATACGAGATGCAATTCATGCACACAAAGGTAATTAAAGGTCAAGCTGCGACAGATTTTTTGGCTGATCATCCAGTCCCAGGAACTTCAAAACTTTATGACAATCTCCCAGATGAGATTACAAAAGTTAACTGGATCAGTGCCTCCTTAGAAGAACAAGTGTGGCAACTACTCTTTGATGGAGCATCAAGGATAAGTCCTGAGGGAAATATCATCACAAGTGTGGGGGTAGTACTTATTTCCCACTGATTGGTCACTAATGTTGCACATTTTATCAAGAGATTCCATTTCAGAACAACCATTTGAACTTGCCCAAACTCCAAATGAAATTGATAGTTTGACAAGTTATCCCTTGCCTGAAATAGAACTTGAAAATGAATATGATCATGAACTAGAACTTAGTGATTCAATTTTACTTCCTGATTCATAATGACTCAGGTATCTACACCTGATTTCAATCTTTTTTCCGAGTCAACATTGGATCCTGTGCCATTCATCATGAAATTGAATCACCCATCTTTGATGATCATATTGAACTTGACCAATTTTATAATCTTGAAAATCCCATTGATAAATTGGCAAGTTCTTATTTTTTTGATATTGAACTCAATGAGATATGTGACCTAGATTCCCAAATCCGTGATCCAGTTCAACTTTCTGAATCATTATTGACTCCTATTTTGTTCCCAAACTTGAGTAATATTTTAGAATCAGTTTTGATTCCACCTATCATTCTTGAACTTGAATTACCAACATTAAGTCACATTCCATTGTTGGAAAATAATTGTGGACTTGAGTTCCAACTTCTGACTTGGACCCCATTTCTGAACCTATTTCGACTCTTGAACCTTTACTTGACTTAAGTCACCTTCCTGAGTCGGTGTTAGTTCCTGTACTTCCTGAGTGCAAGTCAATCCTTCTATCATTTCATACTCCATTCTGGGACGAGGTGGTTGACAAATTTGACTCCGAAATTTGTTATGGAATTTGGAAATTAGATGGGGTCAAATACTTAATAAAATCCTTTATGGACACATCTTGTAGTGGGTTATATTAGAGTAATTTCTGGCGGGTTCCTTCGAGCCCCAAGAAAAGTTGATTGGCCGCATTTCGTGACCAATCAGACCACCACCGGAACCACCACCTTAAGGTAACATTTTCCTTCTCTTTCTTCTTTTTCATGCATCTATGCATTAATATTCATACATTGAGGACAATGCATGAGATAGGTGTGGGGGAGGGTTCTAACATAACTTAGGTTTTTCTTTTTATAAAAAATAAAAAAATTAACATTTCTTTACTTTTAAAAACTTTTTGAAAAATAGAAACAATATTTTGACTATTTTTTGTAAGAAATTAAGTTAATTTTAAGGAATAGGAAATCCAAATTAGGATTTCTTATACTTGTCAAAATTAGATTATTTGTTTGATTTTTAGGGTAGGAAGATAATTTGTCAAAGTAATTTAGTCTTGATCTTTACCTTGATGAAATATGCACACTTCATACACTTACACACTTAGGGTTCAAAAACAAAGATTCTTATGCCTTATAAAAAAAAAAAGAAAAAAAAAGATAAACAAATCTAATTATTGATTAGCTAGGTGCTTTGGCCTAAGCAAGCCTTAGTATTTATGCGAAAGATGATTAGATAAGTTTAAATATATATATATATATATATAATATATAAACATTCTCTGATTAAGCTGGGTATTTGTGCCTAATAAAGCATAAGTTTCACGCCTAAAGGGGTTCATATAATAAAATCCTTAGTTTTTGTGGCCTGTTTGCTCGAGTCCTTAAGTCCTTGGGTGTTTTCTCACTGGTGCCCTAAGACCGTTGGTTTTGGGAGTCATCGATTAAAGGCTCGTTACATGGGCAGATTAGAAAGCCTATTAGAACTAAGGAATAATACCAAAAAAAAAATTATATATAATAATAAATGAGGCATAAGAGTTAGAGTTAAAGAATCCTTAGTCAAAATTTTCACAATCACAAAGTGCATATGACTTAGGGTAAAGTAATGACCAGATGAGAAGTACAATTTGACTCCTTACTTCGATTGATAACAAATTTTTGAATAGAGACTAAGTTTAGGAATGAAAAATTCAGTTTTCCTATAACTTATAGATTGCTTAAATCTTACAATTATATTTCAAATTTTTCTCTTTTCAAAGCTTTTCGAAAATACTAACTCTTTGTTTCTCTTTCTTTATGGATTTTGTGGGTGTAATCCACTGAAAACCCTCACGAGACAAAACTCGTCCTCTAGGGAAAACCTAGAGTTTAACGGCTTGTTGCACATGCTCAGTGCAATCGCGTGATCTGCGAAAGTGGTCTAATAATCCTTAGTATAGTTTAGTTGTTTTGTTCGAGGACGAGCAAAAGATAGGTATGGGGGTGTGATTGATCACTAATGTTGCACATTTATTATCATATTTCCATACTTATTATAGAATAAAATCTGCTTTGTCCTAATTAAATGTTTAATTTATTTGCAGGCCCATTCCTTAGGAGATGAAGAGAAACAAGCCCAAAAGCCCACCAAATTTTGATTAATTCAGAATAAATTTGAAATGAAGAAATCAGGGCAAAATCTTGGCATATAAGGAAGGTTTAGAAGAATCCTCCCTGAATCAAGATGAAAAAATCAGGGCAAATCTTGGCATATAAGGAAGGTTGAGAAGAATCCTCCCTGTGGGCAAAATCTTGGTATATAAGGAAGGTTGAGAAGAATCCTCCCTGAATCAAGGCAAAATCTTGGCATATAAGGAAGGTTGAGAAGAATCCTCCCTGAATCAAGCACAATCAAAGGCTGTTTTGTCAACTTTTGAAGAAAAAAACAAGAAAATCAGAAGAAGATACGGGAAATACATCAGACCAGGAGATTCCCCCAATCTTCCTGGGATCTTCTCCTTTAGGTTTTTTGCCTATAAATACTGGTTTTAGCTGAGCAAGGAGAGGCAGGCAGAGATTAGGATTTAGCCTACTTTTTCATTTCTTAGTTTAGGTTTTTGCTTTTCTTTTTCATGTAATTTAGTTTTCATTTATGTAATTCTGAGGAGATCAACTTTCATCGAAGAACAAGACTGAAGCTTGAGCTAAAAGTGACAATTGGTGTAAGGTTTTATTTCTTTTCTTCGATTGTTATGAAATCAAATCAATGCTATTTCCTTGTATGTTCTTTTTAGTTCTCTTCTTCTTTTCTATTTTACCTTTCTTTTTGGTACAACTGTCTTCAAGTGAGTCTAAAAAGCATCGAAAGAGCCTTGCCTTGCGAGTGCCACCGATAGCTCATGACGATGGAATTGTGAGTCTCTCTGTATCATTTCATGCTTGCGTATCTTGATGATGTAATGTGGAAGAGACCAACACTCGACTCTTATGGGCTATACGCTAACTGCCTCCAATTCAAGGTAACATTGAAGCTAAGAATTCAAGGTAAGCTTTTGGTGAAAAGAAGGTAAATATTTGTTTTCTTTTCTTTTCATTTCTGTAAATTAAATCACTGCATCTTCCAACTCTATCATCTCCACTTCTTGTACTTAGTCGCTTTTCATCATTTTCTGATTTTCCACCTTCTTCATCTTCCATTTTCTTTTAATTTTAAGATAACTTTCTTTTTCATTTTCATAACTAAAAACAGAGAAGAACCTTCGTTTATTTTCTTAAAAGATTTCAATAAAGAACTGTAACGCTTCCATCGCAAACCCTCCTTGTGGATCACGACCCGCATAGCCACTTGCTATAGCGGTAAGAATTGAGCACTTGCACATATTTATTCTTAAATCTAAAATTTGTATTTTTGTGCAGTAAAGTTTCAATCAAATTTTGGCGCCGTTGCCGGGGAGGGTAACATTTTTTTATTGAAATCTGATTTTTTTTGAAAATTTATTTAGAACTAAACGAATTTTCTTCTCTGTTGCAGGTTAAGGGCAAGCAAAACAGGGAATTAAAGTTGCAATAACATATAAGTGGCCTTGCCTCTACTCTAGAAAGCAGAGACCAAGTGCCCTCTGCTTTGCCGCGAATCCGCGGCTAACGCCGCGAAAACGCGACAAAAAGGAGTGGACTACTAACAGTTTTTGCAGGGCAGCTTGCTTTGCAAATTCTAGTTTTCTGCAACTTTAGCTTTTCTTATATGCCATCACATAAGCCTGCTAATAATCAACAGTAAAACGTTTGTTGCAAAAGTTAAAAATTGATTAGACGTTACATTTTAGGCACGTGTCTTTTCAATTCCTTTATTTTTACTGTTGAAGAGTGCTGGAGCAAGGTACGTATGCATTGCATTTAGCATAGGACTTACTTCTTGGTTGATTTATATCGCTTTGAGTGAATCTTACATATCTTGTACACTTGCACAAAATTATCTTAAGGGCACTAACCCATAACAAGATAAGGTGGGGATTTAATCACCCTTCCTTAGCCCAAAAATCACATTCCAAGCACTCACTAACCCAAGCCTAACTAAAATTGAGTAGACGTTGGCCCTAGGGACATCTCGGACTCAATAGGAGATTATCTTAAGGGAAAAATGTTGGAATCTGACTCCTGCAAAATCAATGTCTAGGAAAGGGATTGAGGGCCGAAAGCCCGAAGGTTGGTGGTTATTTAATTAAGGAACGTCTTTGACGGAAAACCTCCCACCAACCTTGCCCTGACCTGGCTGATTAGCTTGTGGTCAAAGTCTGCATTGGACCTCCGTGGACAGTCTAACCAGTTAGGAGTCGTCTAGGTCATAGGTCTACCCTAACTTAGATTAGAATTTTTTTCTTTGTTTATTTGTTTGTTTTTCTTTCTTTTGTTTGTATTCCATTGTGTGATATGGCCTATAATAACAATTTTTCCATTTCAATAATAATCCATATTACACATCAAACTCTTTTTCGGATATTACCAACCCGGCATATCATGACTTTAACCAACCTAGTGTGCCGGATTGGCCTTATCCGAATCAACATAACCCATGTCCCCCATCGTATGACTATAATTTCCATAACGATTTCAACTCTTCACAGAGTCAGTGGGGATTCACCTACCCCGAGCATTTTTCAACCAACTTGTCCCCTTATCCACCTAGTCCACAATATCCCCAAGTGTCATACTCAGTTCCACAGTCCAAAATAGAAAACCATCAATTTTGGAAAGGAGTATGCGTGAGTCCAAACAACAATCACAAAATCTGATGGACTCACAATTTCACTACCACTTCTAAGACAACACTTCATCTTTTCATCAAAACAATGAATCCATCAATTATGAAAAGATGCTTGAAGCCATGACTCATGCTCAAAATGCTAGAAATCGTGACATAGATATGATGGTCGAATCTCTACGTTCTCACCGTTTGACCAGTTCTGATGTCACTAACCATCCTGTTAGAGCCGAAGAGTCATGTAGTTTTGGAAATCAAGATTCCATTTCAGAACAACCATTTGAACTTGCCCAAAACTCCAAATGAAATTGATAGTTTGACAAGTTATCCCTTGCCTGAAATAGAACTTGAAAATGAATATGATCATGAACTAGAACTTAGTGATTCAATTTTACTTCCTGATTCAATAATGACTCAGGTATCTACACCTGATTTCAATCTTTTTCCCGAGTCAACATTGGGATCCTGTGCCAATTCATCATGAAATTGAATCAACCATCTTTGATGATCATATTGAACTTGACCAATTTTATAATCTTGAAAATCCCATTGATAAATTGGCAAGTTCTTATTTTTTTGATATTGAACTCAATGAGATATGTGACCTAGATTCCCAAATCCGTGATCAGTTCAACTTTCTGAATCATTATTGACTCCTGTTTTGTTCCCAAACTTGAGTAATATTTAGAATCAGTTTTGATTCCACCTATCATTCTTGAACTTGATTACCAACATTAAGTCACATTCCATTGTTGGAAAATAATTGTGGACTTGAGTTCCAACTTCTTGACTTGGACCCAATTTCTGAACCTATTTCGACTCTTGAACCTTACTGACTTAAGTCACCTTCCTGAGTCGGTGTTAGTTCCTGTACTTCCTGAGTCCAAGTCAATCCTTCTATCATTTCATACTCCATTCTGGGACGAGGTGGTTGACAAATTTGACTCCAAAATTTGTTATGGAATTTGGAAATTAGATGGGGTCAAATACTTAATAAAATCCTTTATGGACACATCTTTAGTGGGTTATATTAGAGTAATTTTCTGGCGGGTTCCTCCGAGCCCCAAGAAAAGTTGATTGGGCCGCATTTCTGGACCAATCAGACCACCACCGGAACCACCACCTTAAGGTAACATTTTCCTTCCCTTTCTTCTTTTTCATGCATCTATGCATTAATATTCATACATTGAGGACAATGCTGAGATAGGTGTGGGGGAGGGTTCTAACATAACTTAGGTTTTTCTTTTTAAAAAAAAAAAAAAAAATTAACATTTTCTTTACTTTTAAAAACTTTTTGAAAAATAGAAACAATATTTTGACTTATTTTTGTAAGAATTAAGTTAATTTTAAGGAATAGGAAAATCCAAATTAGGATTTCTTATACTTGGTCAAAATAAGATTATTTGTTTGATTTTTAGGGTTAGGAAGATAAGTTGTCAAAGTAATTTAGTCTTGATCTTTACCTTGATGAAATATGCACACTTCATACACTTACACACTTAGGGTTCAAAAACAAAGATTCTTATGCCTTATAAAAAAAAAAGAAAAAAAAAGATAAACAAATCTAATTATTGATTAGCTAGGTTCTTTGGCCTAAGCAAGCCTTAGTATTTATGCGAAAGATGATTAGATAAGTTTAAATATATATATATATATATATATATATATATAATATATATATAAACATTCTCTGATTAAGCTGGGTATTTTGTGCCTAATAAAGCATAAGTATTCACGCCTAAAAGGGGTTCATATAATAAAATCCTTAGTTTTGTGGCCTTGTTTGCTCGAGTCCTTAAGTCCTTGGGGTTTTTCTCACCTGGTGCCTAAGACCGTTTGTTTGGGAGTCATCGATTAAAGGCTCGTTACATGGGCAGATTAGAAAGCCTATTAGAACTAAGGAATAATACCAAAAAAAATTATATATAATAATAAATGAGGCATAAGAGTTAGAGTTAAAGATCCTTAGTCAAATTTTCACAATCACAAAGTGCATATGACTTAGGGTAAAGTAATAGACCAGATGAGAAGTACAATTTGACTCCTTACTTCGATTGATAACAAATTTTTGAATAGAGACTAAGTTTAGGAATGAAAAATTCAGTTTTCCTATAACTTATAGATTGCTTAAATCTTACAATTATATTTCAAATATTTTTCTCTTCAAAATGCTTTTCGAAAATACTAACTCTTTGTTTCTCTTTCTTTATGAATTTTGTGGGTGTAATCCACTGAAAACCCTCACGAGACAAAACTCGTCTCTAGGAAAACCTAGAGGTTTAAACGGCTTGTTGCACATGCTCAGTGCAATCGCGTGATCTGCGAAAGTGGTCTAATAATCCTTAGTATAGTTTAGTTGTTTGCTCGAGGACGAGCAAAAGATAGGTATGGGGGTGTGATGATCACTAATGTTGCACATTTATTATCATATTTTCATACTTATTATAGAATAAAATCTGCTTTGTCCTAATTAATGTTTAATTTATTTGCAGGCCCATTCCTTAAGGAGATGAAGAGAAACAAGCCCAAAAGCCCACCAATTCTGATTAATTCAGAATAAATTTGAAATGAAAGAAATCAGGGCAAAATCTTGGCATATAAGGAAGGTTTAGAAGAATCCTCCCTGAATCAAGATGAAAAAATCAGGGCAAAATCTTGGCATATAAGGAAGGTTGAAGAGAATCCTCCCTGTGGGCAAAATCTTGGTATATAAGGAAGGTTAAGAAGAATCCTCCCTGAATCAAGGCAAAATCTTGACATATAAGGAAGGTTGAGAAGAATCCTCCCTGAATCAAGCACAATCAAGGCTGTTTTGTCAACTTTTGAAGAAAAAAATAAGAAAATCAGAAGAAGATACGGGAAATACATCAGACCAGGAGTTCCCCCAATCTTCCTGGGATCTTCTCCTTTAGGTTTTTTGCTATAAATACTGGTTTTAGCTGAGCAAGGAGAGGCAGGCAGAGATTAGGATTTAGCCTAGTTTTTCATTTCTTAGTTTAGGTTTTTGCTTTTCTTTTTCATGTAATTTAGTTTTCATTTATGTAATTCTGAGGAGATCAACTTTCATCGAAGAACAAGACTGAAGCTTGAGCTAAAAGTGACAATTGGTGTAAGGTTTATTTCTTTTCTTCGATTGTTATGAAATCAAATCAATGCTATTTCCTTGTATGTTCTTTTTAGTTCTCTTCTTCTTTTCTATTTACCTTCTTTTTGGTACAACTGTCTTCCAAGTGAGCCTAAAAGCATCGAAAGAGCCTTGCCTTTGCGAGTGCCACCGATAGCTCATGACGATGGAATTGTGAGTCTCTCTGTATCATTTCATGCTTGCGTATCTGATGATGTAATGTGGAAGAGACCAACACTCGACTCTTATGGGCTATGCGCTAACTGCCTCCAATTCAAGGTAACATGAAGCTAAGAATTCAAGGTAAGCTTTTGGTGAAAGAAGGTAAATATTTGTTTTCTTTTCTTTTTCATTTCTGTAAATTAAATCACTACATCTTCCAACTCTATCATCTCCACTTCATTGTACTTAGTCGCTTTTCATCGTTTTCTGATTTTCCACCTTCTTCATCTTCATTTCTTTTAACTTAAGATAACTTTCTTTTCATTTTCATAACTAAAAACAGAGAAGAACCTTCGTTTTATTTTCTTAAAAGATTTCAATAAAGAACTGTAACGCTTCCATCGCAACCCTCCTTGTGGATCACGACCCGCATAGCCACTTGCTATAGCGGTAAGAATTGAGCTTGCACATTATTCTTAAATCTAAAATTTTGTATTTTTTGTGCAGGTAAAGCTTCAATCACCCACATAATTATGTGATCCATCGTACATTATCATTAATTGAGCCGTGTTCCAACAACGTCTTGGAATACAATGCTCTCTTGATCGGGATGCAAATTGTGAAGAGAATAGAGACAAAAATCTCAAAGCATACGGTGATTCAAAGCTCATCATCAACTAGGCTTGCGCGGAGTATGAAGTCCGACATGAAGACTTGGTGCCCTATTACAATGCAATCATTGACATTGCAGAGAAGTTTAAAAGCTTCTACATTGACTATATATCGCGTCAGCAAAATGCACATGTAGATGCACTGGCATCCCTTGCTGCTTCATTGGCCCTTTCAGCTAGAGCCGCAGAGAGAGTACTTGCTACAGTCGTGACTTATACTGTTACAAATTCGCCCTTAAAGACTATAAAACTCCAAAAGGAGACTTTCAAGTTAAAGTGATTCTTGAGACTTCGACAAGTCTTGAACCTAGAGATTGGTGATTCCCTTACATTGGCTTCATCCTGTACGACATATTACCCGACGACCCCAAAGAGGCAGCTGCCATCAGAAGGAAAGCTCCTCGGTTCTATTACAATGCAATCATGCGAACATTATGTAACACCCACCCTGACGGATACGGAGACTCTACTGTGACTTATATTGTAGGATAAAAACATCCTCACATATATACATTAAGTATTAGTACATACCAGAATCAGAGTATGAAAGTACGTAGTGTATATATATTTCAACATGAGGAGTACAACTTACAAAGTTATCATAGAGCGTGATAAAATATTACAGTAAATTATATCACAGCTAGGTACAAAAGTAAGATTTACAATATGTACAATACAAAAGATGCTCACAAGCTAAGACAAAATCCCGCGAGCTAGCAGGAAGAATCAGGAACAGAAGGAGCTGGGACTAGTCAGCCTGCTCCGAGAGGTAAGTTTGATCTTCGGTGGAGGGCTCCACTTCAATCCAAGCTTCAGAACCTTAACATACAAGTCCAGGGGAGTCAGAAACTCCCCAACAAATGTTCAGGTGAATGCAAAGTGGCATGTAAAGATATTTATATATGTATTGATATATCCAAATCAGTAAAAAGCATCAAAAAGCTGTGTCGCGTGTACATGAATAATAAGCATGTGATGGGGGCATAATGTGATGTAAGCGATAAAGTATAAATAAATCTTTTAATATTTATTCTTATTACTCATCCTACCCATATGTCTAGATATTTGTAATAGCGTCCTAGCACACATACATCCACATCTGAGTAGTCGAAGATGTTACTAGGAAACCAGCGGGGGTATCAACGAACATGTTTACAGTGAATCCCATTCATAACAGGGACCACGACCCAGGATGTTCCATTGCTAGTACAACGAACTTACCGCGAGGCGTATAGGAGGGTCTTATAGGATGTCCATTTTTCAAGATGTGCCAAGAAGGAGGATGCCAGCGCTCCCCTCGGTCACCTAGAGGCCCTCAGGTCGAACCAGAAGTTTTAGTTGCACAACATATCTAATACACTATAAACACGAACATATATTGATATCCGCAAGTTTTCCCCACCCGGTGTAAGTTGTGTTGGCCCAAAAGGTTACACTCTCCATTTGTTAAAGTTTTGATGATACAAAACACATAGAAGCTATATGGTACTAATAAGTTTGTTCAAGATAAGTTTCAGGTTAGTACTATTTTTGAAGGCCATTGCTTAGCTATTGCAATGTTTATGGAGCAAACAAGGCATATGACACAAGAGGGAATGTCCATAGAAGAGAAGGCTCTAGCATGGTATTGCATGGCTCAAGACTTCATTTTGGTCAAGAGATTTCATTAGATTGTTTTTAGTTTTATAGTTTTGTTAAAGAATAGTGAATAGGTTTGAAGCTCAAAATTCCTACACACAAGTTTTTGCGCACATGTCATTTCTAAAAATTTCTCCTGTATATATATAAAAATATTTTTAAATATAGTCTTTTGCTTATAAACTCAATTTGTGTATTATACATAGTTCTGATCAAAACTATTTTGTAAACCATCAAATCTCCTCAAAATCCTTTCATTTCAGTTTTTGACATGAGCCGTTCCGACCGACCGGTCGACCGACTCTATGTCAGGTCAGATCGGTCGACCGACCGGTCGACCAGAATTCTGACGTTGGGTGCGTGCATGTGTGCACGTTTCCCGGTCGACCGGGCGGTCGACCGGACCCATTTTGGTCGACCGACCTTCGGCCGACTGTAAGCCAGCAACTCTCTATTTGTTGCGGTCGACCGGGCGGTCGACCGTGGGTTGCAACGGCTCTATTATTTGAAACCCGGTGACCGGCCGGTCAACCGAGGCTGTGTTTTCTGCCATAACGGCTACATTTTTAAACACGTTTTATTTTGTCCTTTTTGTCTCTAAAGAGTTTAGGGCTGTTTTCTGGGTCAAATACTTCCTAATTATCATTTTGTTAGTTACCCTTTAATCCCTAGCTCTATCCTATAAATAGGGGTGATTAGGGTATGGTTGATACAACATCATTTGCAAAAATATTCAAAGTTTAAAGGCTTTCAAAAGAGTTTTGTTTTCTTGGTTTTTGTGCTGAAAAATCTCTCTCATTTCTGAAGTTTTTGTTTCAAAACTCTCTCAAATTCTTTTCTTCTTTTTTCCTTACAATTCTAGAGCTTCAATCCTACTCATTGTTCTACAAGGCTTTTGTAAGGAAAAGGATTTTTCAAAAGAGAGGTTGTGGTCTTTGATCCTAAGAGAATACTTGTACTTGAGATTGTGGAGTTGGTATTCCGGTGTGATTGTAACTCTTTGTGAAGTTATAGTGGTTGGAAATCCTTCTGGGTGAAGGCGGGGACGTAGAGCTGGGTCTCGAACCTCGGAAAAATTCTGGGTGTTTGCGTTTGGTTTACTTGCTTTAATTCTTGCTTTATATTCATTACTTATTACTTGCTCTACATATTCATTGCTACATTGTACTTGCTCTACATATTTAATGGTACATTGTACTTGCTCTACATATTCATTGCTATATACACTTGTTTTATTTCATATTGTCGATCAAATACTCATTACAACAAGATTGCAATACGCACCTCAAACTCTTATCTAGAGGAATCACGAGGAAGGAGTTCAGAGCCCTTCACGGGGTATTCGGCTTCTAGTCTTGTTTTGGGTAATCGTTGCATCACAATTTTTAATTTGTGCATTGATTAGCATTATCACCTATTCACCCCTCCTCTAGGTGATTCATTGGTATCAGAGATAGGACTCTAGTTTTTGGCTTCACATCCTTAGAGAGATCTAAATTTGCTAATCACTATTTGCATTCTTTCATTCATACACTAGTAAAAATGGCCTACAACATTAAGACCCCTCCTAAATTTGATGGACTCAATTTCCC
>JAVJIF010003623.1:62500-69972 GCA_038442645.1 Agave tequilana | reverse complement strand
TTGTACACACACCATGGACTTCATGTCACCACCCATGTTTGACATTGTTAACATCCATATATGGAAGGTGAAGATGTCCTTGTACCTCAAAGCCCTAGGTTTTCATGTATATCTTGCCACACTAATAATGCATATTGTTTAGATGGTAAGAACATTGAGGCTAATACAAAGCCCTACATGCTTTAAAGTCAACCCTAAATGATGATTATTTATCTAGGGTTTCTAACTTTGATTTGGCTTTTATAGTATGGAACACCCTCCTCTCCCTTGGTGAAAAAGAACAAAATTATGCCGGGAGCGATTCGGACGTTGGAAGCAACAACTCCAACGTGTGCTACATGGTCCAAGGGGATAACCCCCTTGAGGTAAACTCTGAATCCGATGATGAGGACATGTCATATGATGAGCTCACTTCATTTTGTCAAACAATTCTTGAAAAATATGACATGCTTAAGAAAGAAAATAAAAATTTGAAAAAGAACATTGCTTGCATGCATAAAGAACATGACTCATTTAGAAGTAACATTGCATGCTTAGAAATAGAAAATAACAATTGAAAAAGAATTTTGATTGCATGCTAAAAGAGAACGATTCTTTTAAAACTAAAATTGCATGTTTAGAAAAAGAAAAGGAAGATTTGAAAAATGAGAATGTTTCCTTATTTTCAAAATTGAATGATTTGTGTGAAGTAAACAATACTTTGAAAAATAAAATTAATTTGGTGAAAAAACAAAAGAAGTTGTTTTTCAAGAAATATTACTTTGAAAAGAAAAATTTGTGAAAAAGAAAAAGATTTTGTTTCACAAAAGAAAAAAGAAAAGTGATTCTTTATCTCATTATGCTTTTCATGCCACCACTAATGAGATTAAGAATTTGAAAAATAAAATGAATGGTTTGAGTTCAACTTTGAACTCTTGTGCTTTCAATCATTCTAGGTTGGAGTCAATGTTTTCAAAGAAATAAACTCCACACATTCATGCACATCATAACCATGCATTTGCTTATGTTGCACAACATGATCACACTCCTACACATAAGCATACTAAGGTGTACATATGTACACATTGTGACCGCAAAGGCCATTTAGCAAAATTTTGTTATAATAGGTAGATCATTTTAATTTTGCTAATAAAAGATTTTGGGTTCCTTACAAGTCTAACCCCAAAGGACCCAAGCAAAAATGGGTACCAAACCCCACCCCATATTTTTGATGTAGGTGAGGGATCTCTCAAGACGTGAGAGATTTGGTGCCTTGGTAGTGGATGCAATGGACTTGATGGACATACATTTGGATGCATCGCTATCAAGGAGTTTTGGTGGAAAGGCCACCATGATTGGAGCTTTTGGAGTTGGTAAAAAACTCTAAACTCCCTTTTATTCATGTTCATGCTTGTTCATTCATATTATTTTGAGCATGTTCATGTTTTATGTATTTTTGTGCTTCATGTGGTATTTACATGCTTAGATGTAGAATGTGTCAAACTTGCATTTATACTTATATGAATAGTGAACTACAATTGACTCATATATATTTGAACTTCATGCTCATTTGTATCCACTATAATGCATATGTATAGACTAGTTTGATGATTCTCTTTTATACATGTTTTTGCCTTATTTTTATGTTTTTACTCATGTATATGCATTTTTATTCAAATCTAATAAATATACATGTATACCCGTGAGTCTCTTGCCTCATTAATAGACTCTTTTATATTTGGGATATGTATGTGTATTGTTAGGTTTTAGATAAATCATACATATACCATGAAGATTAGTGTTTTATGAAAAATGATTTTTCGATTTGTTTGAAAAATAGGATTCTTGATCATTTTGAGCCTCAATGTATATTTTCATGAAAATGCTATTTACATGACTTTTGACCACTCACACTTTATTTATTTTGTCATGACTTAGTTTCATAGACATATTTTGTGCTTTATAGACTATGAGTGTAAATGGTGTGTATTTAGTTTTGTTCATGAAAAACATATGATTTATTGTATTTGAAGGATCTTTAACTAGTTTTTCAAAATTATCTTTAACTAGTTAATTATTCTTCTTTTGGTAGTGATTTCAATGCTAAAATATTTTCAAACCTATTTTTGAAAACCCCTACCTTCTATGGGAGGATGGATGGGCGACTATACTCAAGTATGCTTTATAGTGAAAAATCTTCTAACTGTGCATATGAAGGGTGGTAGGTTATGAGATATACACTTGATTTACTTTGTTATGTCAATTGGTATCATTGAATCGTTTCAATTGGTATCAATATGAAGTTATTTTGTATATACTCATATTTTGTTTCTTATATATGTATGTATCAATTTCAATTGATATACTCATTTCTATACATATATATATGATTTCATGTGCTTAACTTTCAATTGGCTCACATTTAAAAAAAAAAAGCACAAAGTTTATGATGAAAAATAAAATTTTTTTGATCATTATGTTTACTATTGGTATCAATATGCTTCAACTTCATATTTGTTAAATGTCAATTGTATCAATATGTTTTACAAAAAATGATTACTTTCAATTTGGTATCTTAAAAATTATTTGTTTTTACAAAAGCTCTGATACCTTTAAAAATTTTGTTTAAGAAAAATTAATAAAAAAAACATTCTGTTGATTTGTATTACCCCTCTTGATCTCTTTGTTTATGACAAAAAGGGGGAGAAAAAATTGTTTGATTTGATTTTACTTTGAACCCTTTGTTGATGAGTGACAAAAAGGGGAGAAGTATTTGAGTTTATATGCATGTTTGTTTTGAATAAAGATTATGTTTATGCATATATATTTTTGTATTGCAAATAGGAGGAAAAAGATTTGATTTATGCTTGTTGCATGATTTATCTCCATATTTGCATACATGTTTATGTGCCTCATTGCATATTTATTTTGTTTATTTGGTATGCATGAGTTAAGGGGGAGCTTCTTTGAAGCTTTACTTTAATCCATGCATATATAACTCCATGAGTTTTGTCATCATCAAAAAGGGGGAGATTGTTGGCCCAAAGGCCTATCACCCTAGTTTTGATGATGATCAACTATGAAGTATGTTTACTAATGATCTTGTGTTTAATTAGTGACAGATTCTTTATCGAGATCTTAGTAGGTGCATAGCTCAACAAAGGATAAAATGTCAAGATTTGGAGCTAGCACGGTGTGATCCAAGGAGCTTTTGGATCAAGCTTGGACCAAGTCAAGAAGATGAGAAGCCTTAAGTGAAGACTTCAAGAAGATGAAGACTTGTGTCTAGGTATAAGATTGTGTTTTTGTTTTAGTTAAAAATGTAAAAGATAGAGTACTTGGTGGATTGCTCAAGTATACATGCACACACACTCTTGATAGAATTGTTTTCAAAAAAAGATTTCTTAGTTTAGAAAAAGATTTTTTTTTTGTGACAAAATACTTGTTTGGATTTGGTATTTCATGTATACATATCTTTTATCCAAAATCAAGTTTGAGCTTAATGTCAAAAACTTAGATATTTCATCTTATTTGTGTAGTGGATCATATCCATACACACTATGCTTTAATGAGTTCAAAATATCTAGTTTTTATTTAAAGGAGTTTAGAAAACATGTTTTGGAAAATACAGTTTTCATTTGAACCAATATTTCCAAGTTACAAAAATAGTCCAATCTTTTATAACATGCCTTGATTTTCTGCAAGCATGTTTGTTTATCAAAGTATATGGTAAAACTATTTTTGTAGATTTTTTGTATTTTATGGGATTTTATATGTGCCAAAAGACTAATTTTATTCCCAGAAAATTTTTTCAGGCTTCGTATATGTCGACTAGTAACCTTAATAGTCGACTAATACTGAAGTCGGCCGACCAAGACCGGTCGACCGACGTGCACAAACGTGCACGCCTTTGTGTACTGGAGGACGGCCGACCGTGCCGGTCGACCGCTCCAGAGAGCAGTGCTCTCTGGAAAGTTCGGCCGACCGCACGGGTCGACGACAGAGAGTTAGACTCTCAGCTCCAGTGGGTCGGTCGACCCAGGCGGTCGACCGTGGCTCCAACGGTCTGATTTCTGACCGTTGGCGGTCGACCGCCCCGGTCGACCGGCAGCTCTGACAGACCCCAACGGCTATATTTTTCTGGCCTATAAATTTGGGGGTTTGGTCATTGTTTTGACACAAGATTTTGGAGACTCTTAGAGCCAGTTTTTCCCATTCATTCCAGAGGTTTTTCTCCACAAAATTAGAGCAAATATTTCCAATTAAAAGGAGAGTTTATCAAGAGTGTTTTTAAAAGAAAGTCTTTTGAGTTTTCACCACACATCTCTTTCCTTGTTTTTCTCACACCAACACTTGAGCATCCATTGATCTATCTCCCTATAGGGAGTGTTGTAGTGAGAGTGCTTTAGGTGATCAAAGTGTTGTGATCACCAAAGATCTTTTCCTTGTTCTTTGAGGTGACGGGCAAGTGTGCTCGTGATTGTTCGGGTCCTAGTGTGGACTCGGTGTTTTGAGTTTGGGTGCGAGCTCATTGTTTGAGGTGCGGCCTCGGCGAGCCGGTGGGCTTGCGGTGTGTACGGGACTAAAGAGTCCGAGGGCTTGTAGGTGTTGCGGCACGAGGAGAGATCCATTGGGATCTTGCATAGTGGAAATCCTTCATGTGTCGAAGGCGGGGATGTAGAGCAAGTGTGCTCGAACCTCGAAACATACCCTTGTGTTTGCGATTGCCTTTTCTCTCTCTCTCTCTCTCTCTCTCTTCTCTCTCTCTCCCTTACTTGTTTATATCTTGCATTCAATTATTGTCGATCTTTATATGCTTGATATATCCTTGTGCTCAATTGATATACTTGCGAGGGTTTGTTTGCTAACACTTGTATTCAACTAAGAGAGCCAACGCGACGCCTCAACCCATTCAAGGGGAATCTAGAGGAGTTTGTCCAGAGCCCTTCACGGGGAATTCGGCAACACTCTTTGGTTATACGTGGTGTTTAGTGTAGAAGTTTTTATTTGATCATAATTGCTTTTAGCTTCCGCATTATTTACATCATTTAGGCATTAAGTGACCATTAGATTAGCCTTACCTATTTACCCCCCCTCTAGGTGAACCTACAACACGATCCCACAACAGTCCCAACGCTGACCTGAGATCGATACACGATCTCCGCCAATCAGCTACAGATGCCCTTCGAATGACCAGATGATCCCACGATGAACCTGGGATGCTCTGAGGTTCAACATCGGCAAGGATACGAAATCTGTAAGTACACACCACTGGCTCCTCATTTCAAGTTATCTGCCACTATGTCTCAAAGACTATTGAAGAACGTGAGTATATGACTCACGTCCCATATGCTAGCGCAGTGGTAGTCTGATGTATGCTATGATGTGTACATGACCAGATTTATCACAAGCTGTCTCTATGGTCAGTAGGTATATGCATGATCCAGGACAGGGTCATTGGGAGGCAGTGAAGTGGATTCTGCGGTACATTAAAGGTACCATAGATGTTGGTCTGGTATTCGAGAAGGATTCCACAGGGGCAGGACTGTATCGGGTATGTTGATTCCGATTATGCTGGTGACCTCGACAAACGCTGATCCACAATGGGGTATGTATTTACATTATCTCAAGCACCGCTTAGTTGGCGCTCTATTCTACAGTCTACCGTTGCGTTGTCTACTATAGAGGCCGAGTACATGGCCATGACGGAGGCTATGAAGGAGGCAATTTGGCTTCAAGGCTTTCTTGATGACTTGGGGATTGATCAGGATCTACTAAAGATCAATTGTGACAGTATGAGTGCTATTTATTTAGCCAAGAACCAGGTGTATCATGCACGGACGAAGCACATCGATGTCATGTTCCATTTTGTTTGGAAATTCTCAATGAGGGTGATATTGAGTTACTGAAGATTCACACAACGGAGAATCCCGCCGACATGCTTACCAAGGTGGTCTCAGGAGTCAAGTTTACACATTGTAAAGCATTGCTCCATATCCTTCATGTTGCATGAGCTTGTTGAAGCTCCTTTGAATGAACTACGGATGGCTTGATCCCCTGGCAGGGTACGTAGGCAACCACACTGGTGCAGCCACTTTTGAGTCGACAGATCCTATGTTTCAGTTCGGCTGAGAAATCTTCCACGAGGTGGAGAATTGTAGGAAGAGAGAGGAAGTCGAGGAAGTCGACAACGACAAGGATCAGCAGCAGAATCAGAATCAGCAGAAGAACCGGTCGACCGGTGTGCACCAACGTGCACAGGCTGGTGCGGTCGACCGCCCGGTCAACCGCAGAAGGAGAACGGTCGACCGCCTGGTCGACCGACTGACATTGCCTAACTCTCGGTTAAGCCACGGTCGACCGGGTTCGGTCGACCGGGACTTGGGTCAGTCGACCGACCGGCGACCGACAGGCGAATCTGGGCTGATCTGGATTGAATTCGAAAGTTTTCTGAATTGGCAACCAGCCCAATAAGGAATCTGATTCTCCTAGGTTTCCTTGGGTATATTAGAGAGGCTGAGTCCTCTTCATATGAATGCTTGCAATTTGTATTGATTATCAAAATCAATAAAGAAATCTCTCTTCCTTACCCCGAGGACGTAAGCGAATTGGCCGGTCGACCGGACCGGTCGATCGTGCCTAACCGAGAGTTAGGCAATGTCAGTCGGTTGACCGGGCAGTCGACCGTTCTCCTTCTACGGTCAACCGGGCGGTCGACCGCACCAGCCTGTGCAAGTTGGTGCACACCAGTATTTGATTAAGAATAAGAGTTGTCTTTTATTAGAGTTAGAAGTAGTTTTTTTATTGATTTTCTTTATTATTTCTTTTAGGAGTTCTTTTATGATTAGTGTATTTAATTTTAGGTAATTAAAGTTTCTTCATTATCAAGTTTTGTTAGTTTCTATTTTGTGTTAATGTCTATCTATAAATAGGCCTCTTGTTTCAATTGTAAAGTAGACTTGTTTGATGAAATACAGATTATCATACTTCCTCTCTAATAACTCTATTTCTCTCTCGAAATTCTTCTCCATCTCTCTCTAAATTTTCTCTCCTTTTTCTCTTCTCTCTAGTTCGACATCAAGTGGTATTAGAGCCTCGTTTATTTCCTTTGTCTTCAATAAAAAATAAAATTCTCAAAAAGTTCTCCAAGAAACAAGATCTTTGTTCTTGAAGATTTCAGAAAAAAATGTTCACAATATTCCCGAAAATTACCAAAAATTACTACGAACTACTGTTATCTCTCTCCTTCCTCTTATCCAACCCAAACCTAACCCTAGTTTCTTCACGCCACTGCCACTCCCCTCGCTTATCACTCTCGCCGCGCAACCACCACTACCTCCCTGCATCTCTACCTTGCCGCCATGCCTCCACCAACCCCTCTTCTTTTTCTCATGAGTTACTATTATCATGTCTTTCTCCTCTTCCCCAACACTAAACCCACCTCCCTTCAGCTTCTTCTTTTCCTTCCTCTCCTCATTTTTTTCTTCTCAACC